>JAPDSC010112150.1:44257-63860 GCA_026290005.1 Latrodectus geometricus | reverse complement strand
GAAACAATATATATATATATATATATATATATATATATATTGTTTCTAATGGAGGGCACTCTTGAGCAAGTATAATACATTAGCTCATTTGCCGCAACAAGGCCGGAAACTGCTACTCATTTTATCGTTACTCGGTGGGCACTTGTGAACCAAGTCAGGAAGGTACGAGCAGCATCGCCCACGCCACACCACCACAAACCCGTTTATAGGGCGGGGTCACATTCATCCATCATCTGAGGAAAAAACAAGAAACACAGAAAGAGAAAGTACATCCATGCCCGAGCCGGGATTCGAATTCTGGTCCTCCCCATTCGTAATCCGTTACGCTAACCACTAGACAGGTTGGGCGGCAAATTGCCAATATTGATCCAAGCTATTTTGCTACTTTGGAGGGCGTCCAGATCCTGCTTGTCGCTCAATATGACCTTCATCAACCCATTGATTTTATATTCGCATGACACTGGTTAGATTTCAACCAATGCAAGTTGTAAGATCACAGATGGATTGTTCTCTATCTCAATAGGAAACGATTCTGTTTTTAACGAATTGCAATACTTCATGATAAATATTTCTTTTTAATCGATGCATAGCACGATTTTTTGAAAAGAATCCCACATTACAAAGCGTTTTCTGAATAAGAAATCCAATACAAAGTGTCATTTTCATTTACTGAGCTTTTAACGTAATTTTCCTCTCTTAAGTATTCCAAATACACTTAAAAGCTAATCATTTTCAAATTACATTCATGTAATTAATTCTTTCTTTCATTTGATTTTGACATTCATAAAATCATTCCTTCCTGGAGCTGCAGTATATTTCTGCATATCATATGCTATTTTTCTCATTCATTTATTTATCTTATATTCCATGTTGTCGTTTTAAAACCCCTTTTACGTTTAACCATTATATCGTTTTACAGTGAGTTTTACTATATTAATACATTATGAAATTTCATAGCATTGATGTTTCTACTGCATAAGTTTGTTAATCAAGTTCAAGTCCCATTTTAAAGGACCAGGTTAATCACCTTTATCTTTATCGATCTGTTTGTCTCAGATAACTCAGCAAACAACCCAATCTCCTGTCGAAATAGTTTTCAGTATCAACAACACATGCAAACTTCATTTTTGGAATAGTTTGCAGTTTTATCATGATATTATACTGAGTTTTGTAAAAAATTTCATTTAACTTCTTAATCAACATATTTTTGTAATATCTAATAAAATAAAAACTGATTTATTCTATATTTTAAATTACAATTCATTATTGTATAAAATAATTTTAATTATTTTTAATTTGAATTTTTCACTTTTCATGAGCTATACTACTCAACTCATAAAACATTTTAATCTAAACAAAAGCAAATTCTAAAGAAAATAATAATCCTAACAACTGTAAACATTCAAAATGTGGAAATTTGGTCGAAATGTCGGTAAGTTTTCATTTTTATTTTCTATTTAATTACGCATTGAAAGTGTTGTATAAAAGGAGATATTCGTAATCTTTTTTCTCTTTATAGCATGTTTATTCATGTTTCAGTTTGTTTCATTAAAAGCGTGTTTTTTTCTGTAATTTCACTATTGACTCGAATTTTCATGCAACATCCTTTTTAAACTATGAACTTTTGCTTTGTATTGTTTAGAAAAATGCCTGTTATGTTTATCTGAAATGATTTTAAAATAAATCCATTAATAATTTTGTATTTAAAGATGTCATAATTCGATTTTTTTGAAGAAATTAAATGCTGATTGTGTACTTCGAGATTTGATTTTATGTACTTATTAAGTATTTTCATTTTAGAAGGTAATTTAATTTAAATTTTTCAATTAATTTACTATACGTATATTAGTTTTCTACTAGATTGCTAATATTTTCAGCTTATAATTTAATTTATATTTTCGAATGTTAATTCACTTTATTACATTTAATCTGTTTAATTATTAGTTGCTCAATATTTTAAATTAATTATTGTTTCTGTATCTGTTCATATTTAATTAGTACAAAACCTATGATAGTATTTATAAAAGCATTTGTAATAAAATAAATTTTGGTTAATTTTAAGTATTTGAGACAAAACTAAGGTAAAGTGAATTGATTTGTTTGACTCTTATATCCATGTTCTGATGTATTTATAAATAAAAGTTACGTGAAAATGTGCTTTAGGTCCTTTACTTGGCGCGTTTTCAAAATCACCGATGCCATGGCGAAAATTCTATCGCTATTTCAAAGTGAAACTTAATTAGCGACCTATGGGAAGGCTAAAACAAAAGAGTAATTATTAAACATGCTCGAAAAAGCGCTTCAAATTCACAAATTGGCGAAGTAGGGGACCTAAAGCGCAATTTAACCAAAGTTAAATATTTATTTAATTTGTATTTATAAATGATAATTAAATAATTGATTTTTCACACTCACATTTCCAGCTTTCAATAACTTTCTTAATATATGTGCCAAATTACTCTGCAAAAATATTCAATTTCATGAAATATTCAAATTACTAAATACCATAACTATGTAAATCCTAATGTTAAAAATCAGATCCTTATAGATGTTTACTGAAAAGGAAAATCACATTTTGACTATTTGTAGGAGAAAAATAATAAAATAGTTGGCAAATGAGCTATAAAACGAATTTGAAAAATTTAAAATTGTCTCTAATATCTATCACTTCAAATGCGCATTTTTTTAATTATATTTACAAAACAGAAAAAGTTGTTTAAATATCCAAAAAGTGGTGCAAAAGTTATTATTTTCATGTTATTTTTTAAAAAAAATTTTTCTTTTTTAAAAGGTTTCCGATCAACCATTATTACCAACCAATGTTAATAATAGTTACCACCACTTCGCATAACAGAAAAAAAATCTTAGAAAATTTGTTAATGTAAGGTAAACACAAAATTTTGACAATATTAATTAAAATATAACCAATGCTTAATTTGAAAATAATTCATTTCTATCATTTAAGCATATTTTATTTTTATAATCGATAGCATTGTTTTAAAAATAATAAGTTTATTAGAATCTTCCATTGTGACTATTGTTTTTGATTATAGATCAAGTCTCTTCATATTTATCCCTCTTGGTGATGAAGTAGGTCCAAATAGGAACCATTATAATAATTACTCCAAAGAGCTTTTTGTTATGATAAACGTTTGTAGTAGCGACTTTAGGATTCATTTTCTCATTTGTTTCCCATTTATTCAGGAAAATTTCTTCTGAGGGTGATTTCATTTGCATTCCACTTTTTTGTTTAGATCACTTTTTCTTTTTGTTATTATGTTCAGTTATTCTATTATATAATATGCATTAATAATAATTTTATTATCAGTAATTTCTTAACGAAAATAGTTCATAACGTTTTAAGGCTTGTCAATATCTGTTCTATATTATCATTTTTGAATAGTATTTTTCGATTTTGGTTAAATCTGAATCATTATATTTAGTAGCTAACACATTTTGTATGCAGTTTATTTGAAACCTTATAGAATGTTTGATGTTTAGTTGAGTCATTGTTATTTATAGTTTTAGTAAGAAAACTTTTAATTTCATTTTCTTTATGTATTCCTCAGATGATTTTTTTTTTATTAGTGAATATCTTCTACTTAAAAATTCTCTGATTATTTATAGGGAAAGTTTATTTTTGTTTGATAACAATACTACTAAAAGTTATATACAACATACAACTAAAAGTGTTTTTAATTTGAATCTTTTATGACTTTTATAAAATTACCACTATTACTGCTATTCTCATATACTTTTAGATTTATATGAAAGGAATCGATTGGAATTTCAATTTTAATAGTGTAAATTCCATACTATTATTTGAAAATCTAATAAATTAATAAATGACAAATTGAATTTTAACGATTAATACTATCAAGAAGATACTGAAAATTAGTCAAGATAAAATGTTAATTACCAAAAAAATTCAGAACTTTTTTTTATTATTATTATGAAAATCTTTCATTATTTAATTTTTGAGTGTGTTTATTTTTAAATAAAATTATATATAATTAATCTCATATATTTAATATTAAATAAAATTATAAATCTGCATTTTAATCTGAATTACATTAAATTGGTTCATTATGTGTGATATATAAATAAAAAAATAGGTATTTGTGCAATAAAAAAATTATTACTATTAACATTGCAATCATCATTACATGCTATGTATTTTTGTAATAAATAATCTGAATAAAAATTATAAAAAGTTCTATGAAGTTGTAACATAGTAAGTAGCACCAAGTATAAATGTTCATATTTTTTAACTAATTATTATCAGTACTGCATTTGTTTTGACTATTAATTTACTTTGATTCAATAATTTTTTTAATATATATAAGGTCGAGAAATGTTTTCCACAAGACAAGTGTTTAAGCCTTCTTCTTAGAATGCTCAATCCTAGTTGTTATAGGATATGAAAAATGATTACCAGATAGAAATTCAATTTAACTATTATTGGTAGCTAATTAACTAATTAATATTGGTTGAGTTTAAAAAAAAACTAAACAAAATTGTTTTTAAATCATATGTCTATATTGTGATTAATTTGCATAATTAATAGAATCCAATCTTTAAATATGTGTAAAACATTTTACTTCTTTCTACTACTTTTAATGTTCTTAAAATATCATTAATGATGTATGATAAATGTTAATTTACTGTAACCTAGTTTCTTATTTTTTAATTTAAATATTGGAATAAAGATGTAAAAAATTAATGAAGTAGTTCATTTCCTAATGGATTGATTGTCTTAAATTTGTTTTATTACATGTTTAAAGTTTTTTAAATAGATTTTATTTGAAAATTATGCTTTTATTGAAAAATAATTATCCTCTTATAGTCTTTCCCCGGTGGTCAAATAATAAGCAAACCTATGTAGAAAATAATTCTTTTACATCTCATATATCTCAAAGAATACTTTCATCTCAGTCATCTGAAAGTAAATGGTAAGTTGTTGCATTTTTTATTATTATATTTGCTTGTGCTCAAGTCCTTTGCCTTTAATTGGACCCCATTTTAAAAAAGCTTTAAACATTTTACATTATATTTATTATTGTGAGAAACTGATAATTGTTTTGATATTAATTAATGTGTAGTTACTTAAAAATATTTCCGAAAAATGTTTTTCAGTAAATTTTAATATTTGTTTGTTTTCAAACATCATACTTTATTGATTGTATTTGAAATCATATAAGGGGGAAATATTTCCATATTTGATTTTATTGAATATTGAATTTTATAATATTTAATTATGATCCTGGTTTCGGGTTAAAAATGTTTGTGCATAATCCGTGTTTTCACAACATTCTAATACCTGATAGGTATATGGTATTGGTGATTTTCTTAATCCCCCCCCCCTCCTTCTAAGAAAAGCTACAAGATTCGCTTCCAAATACCATTGTTTTTCATACAGGCATGCATAATTATGCTTGCATTGGGATATAAGTCATTCTAAGTAATATAAAAATTGTTTATCTTCATAACTAAAGAAATAAAGGAAAGTATAAAATATTTATAGAATATATAACAAAAAAGATGTTGAAGTTAGATAATAAAAAGTAGTCATCCTATTCACTTTCAGGCCTATTCATCCAAAAAAATTAAAAGCTCCTCTTACTCATGAAATGGTAAAACTAAACAAAAATAGATATGAAAGAAGAGTAAAAAAGCACCATCTACTTCAACAGAAACACCCTCCATATATGCTCTTGATAGTCAAGGATTATAAAGATGATGCTATCTACTTAGTAAGAAATTCGCTTTGTGTTCAGACATTTTGTCTAATAAGCCCTACTAAAACTTGTGACAGAATCATTCAAAACTCTCAAAATCTGCTATTGTTTGCTATTTAAATTTGTAAAATAAATTCTTTCATTGGCATAAAAATGTATGAAAGAATATATAACTTATACTTAAAGTTGGTCATAAATTATACTCTTCAAATTAGAATTCTAAAATGCCCAAACATATTTTAAAAAAATTATGCATTTATTTATATCTAAATTTAATCCTTATGAAAAATATTTTTTCGTTAAAATTAACATCTTTATAAATAAATTGCAAGTTTTGCTTAATGTAAAAACTAATTTTTCTCATACCGAGTAGGAAAATAATTTGTTTTATCATGACTTTTATATTTTCTCTGATAGCTTTTTGAAATGTTTGATATTACCTAATGTTCAGTGAAATATCATCATTTATCTTACAATAATAATTATCTGCATAATCATAAGAGAATAAAAAAGCTTTTTTTTTTTTCTTTACGCAAGTTGAGTTTTTAAAAATTGTCTTTAACAGGATCACTTTGTATTCTCTTTTCCATTTTAACAACTCTTTGATTAAATTATTATGAAATCCATTGCCAAACTAGGAATATTTAAGGTTTTTTTTTCATCTTTTACTTTTGAAATCTATTAACATATTTACTGGATCATTGTCAATCAAAACTATTTTATGTGGAAGTATACTTCATACACTTTAGATTAGAATTCATTTGTATTAGAGTGAGGGAGAATTCAATAATTTGCATTCCTTTAGTTCCTGTTTTCATGTTTAAATATATGCATTTGAGTGTTGTTTTCATAATGAAGTAGAAGTTTTTAATTTTGAAAATAACTTAGTGTAAAATTTAGGGGATAAATTTTTTTGTTATAAAACTGACTGATAACTGTAATATTTTATAAAATATTTTGCCAGAATTTTATGATTTAGGGTTAGTATAAAATTTTTGAGTATCTTAGTTAAGCAGATAAGTTTCAGTATTCTGAATTATAAATTGTGTTTTTAATGCTATTTTGATTACTATTTTTTTTTAGTTATTTTACACTATTTATTTGAAATTTCAGAAACCTGAAGAAGAAATTGTGTCAATTTTTAATGATAAAGTTTTCCTATGTAATGTTAATAACAATCATCTAGTTACAGTAACCTCTTGAAATAGAATTTTTTTTTTAAATCTAAGATTGTTTATTAATTTAAATCTCTAAATAATAATTATATTTATATGATTGCCATGTAGTTATTATTAAGCTTCTTCATATTAATATTATTTAAATCTTTTAAGTAAATTTTTGGACTTGGTGTTTTTTCTTTAAAAATTTAATTTTATATAATTTACTTAAAATATATGTCACTAATTTTTTTAAAATTTAGCTTGGAAAATATCACATCCTCTTATTAACTATATCCCACCCGAATAGGGTGCAGTTCCTCCTTAAGATACATCAGTATTTTTTTTTTTTTAATCTTTACTTAGTTTTCTTTTGTTAAATACCATGTATTTAATTTATTCTTTGTTTTAGGAATTCTAATCAGGGTCATCAAAAAAAGCAATTTAATCAAAAGGAAAGATCTTGGAACTGTGATTCTTTCAAATGGTTTTTACTCAAAACATCTGTTTTAGAGAAAGCTGGATGGCTGGTAAGAAAATATAGATTAATTTCATTTTTAATGTGACAAAATTTTAATATAGTAAAAACAAATTTTTTAATTGTTTACTGATGCATTAGTTGGCTTGAAATATATATATATGTTGCAATCATTTTAAACATTAATAAAACTAGCATAAAGTGATATTTTATGAACATTTGAAAGTTAATTTGTATAGATAGACTGATGTTCCCCTTCACTGTATAATTAATTGCATCAAACAGTTTACTAACCATAAGTTATGAAATAGAAATCTTTTACTCCTTGAGATCATACAGACATTATAATACCAAAATTTTTTACCTTTTTTTACACAGCTTTCTCCACTTATAATTTTCTCCAACTTTTTGTGATGCATTATGTAAATGAATCATCTTTTCACGTATCTAACAAAAAAAATTACCTGATTCTTGACATTATTAAGAGTTTTACTTCATTCGTTAAGAAAGCTGAAAAGCTGTTAAGGAAATTTACCTTACCAACTACATATCGATCTATTAATACAATATATAAATTAAGAAAAAAATCAAATTAGTTGTTTTACAAATGTATTTTTTAAGTGTTCAGTTACAATACTTTGGTGGATCAAGATAATTGATTATTGAAATTATTTTAAATTTTATTAATATTTTCACATAATATTAACTATTGCAGATTTTAACTTCAAACTATAAAATCAGCTGTATTTAACTTTAAATGGAAGTTGTTAATGTCTTTAAAGAAATTTCAGCATTTAAATGATTCTGTGGGTTTTTCTATTTATTTGATTTAAACATATTTTTGATGTAATGAAAAACTTTGTTCCTTTATTTCATATCCTGTATTATTATAATACTTATTATGTATGTGTTATGATTATTTATAATTCATAATCTTTATTGATATAACATTTATCATCTTTATAGGGTGCTGCTACAGTATTATGTTTCAATATTCATGTTAAACATTTCCATTCCATGCATGGCTTTGAGAGAAGAAATGCTCATTGTATTTTTTCTAAAGATGTCCTGGCAATGCCACAATGTGTTCAAAGCCAAGAAACTATTTTACCACCTGTCACAATACCACAATACATTCAAAAGCAAGAAGCCATTTTACCACCCGTCACAATACCACAATGCATTCAAAAACAAGAAACCGTTTTACCACCTGACAAAAGTGCTGAAAACAGTATTTTGCTCTCAACTTTTAATAAATCAAAAACTGCTCAGGTATTTTTTTATTATTATTATTATATTATTTTCAGTTTTCATAAATTTATTCCATAAATGTTGAAATGCTCATAACTTTTCTCCATAGTTACCTGATGAAGTTAATCTTTTGGATAAATTAGGACAAATTAGTTATCAATATTCTACTGCTTTACATAATTCCACTGGTCTTTCTCATCTGGAAAGCAATCCAAAAAAAACTTTTCGTCAATTTCAAGCAGCCGCACGTCTTGGTTCTAGTCAAGGATTTTACAATTTAGGATTGTGCTATGAATTAGGGAAAGGCACTAAAATAAATTTGAGTCGAGTATGTAGATTTATATGCATTTTTATTTTATTATATATATATATATATATATATTACATTAGAAATGCAAATTATTATTTTATGCACTGGTTTGAATTTTAAATTTTTTTTATTTTATCATTTAATGTATTTTTTCACATATTTGCATTACACAACATACTGATAGTAATTCCTTTTCATGCATTGTTTCCATGCTTAGATTTATAATTAGTGAATGGGAACCTTTAAAAATTTTATATGCTATTGAATATATAGTTTTAAGAATATAAAAATAATAATTAAAAAATGGCTTAGCTCATAGGAAACAATTTTAAAAATTTCAAATTAGTACATTTTTATTGTATTCTGTGTGTCAGTTTAATTATTTTAATTTTTTAAATTTATATTATTACATCCTTTACCATTTATTTGCTCATAATCATGATTTGTTATAGGCTGCCTTTTGCTATAAAAAAGCGGCTCTAAAAGGCCATGGTTTAGCATCATTTAACCTTGCAGTGTACTTTCTTAAAGGTATAGGAGGTGTCCCTATTGATCATGAAATAGCAAGGATACTATTATCAGCTGCTGCAGAAAAGGATGTCCCAGAGGTATGAATTTGTGCTTACTTTTAACGCATATTGTGCGAATGTAATATGTAATTTTCGTTTAATCTATTATTTTTGATTTGATTCCTTCAAAACTCAAATTTCTTACTCAACTCCAAAAATATTTGTTTATTCCTATTCATTTAAATATTTATTTCAATTTATAAAAGTTTTTTTAAACTGATATTAAAATGCACTTTCATACTGACCAAATCTCTATCATAACTTTTTCTTCTCCAATGCTCATCTAATTTCTTACGATTTTTATTGAAAAATCACAATGGTGTTAGAAAAGTATAATCTGCCATCAATTTTAATATTATTAGTAATAATATGGTGAAAATCAGATTGTATTTTATACTGCAATCAAAATCCATATTTATATTCAGGACTTCTTGTTCCCCAGAATTTATTTTACTTGTCAAAAATGTTTCCTTTTTGATGTTGAAAGAGAACTCTCAAATGAAAAGAGTGCATGGAGATTTATCTTCACATTTTTCTAAGACTTCTCCATTTATGATTTGCTTTTATTGCTTACTCTATTTTAAATTTCTGTATTTATTTTCCATCAATATTGACCTATAAAATTCACCTTTCTCATCACTCACACTGTCCATTTTGTAAAATAATTTTCTCCAAATTTTTGTGTATGTGTTATGTAAACTACTTGATTAAAAATGTATTTTACCTAATCCTTAATTTTAGTAAGAGTTGCTGTATTCTTTAATTCAATCTTTAGTTAATATTTAATATTTTCTTCCACAATTTTTCTAGTTCAGGATTTCTTTTTTTGGATTTAAGTCATTCTTCCTATCCACTATCCTATATTTCTTTTCAAAATGTTTCCAAGAAGCTTTCTGACCAAATACAACACTATTAAAATCATTGTAAGTTCTTTTGAATATTGTCAGTGCAAATAATACCTTTTCCTCAATTTAATTGCCAATTCCATGTGTATCAAAATGGAAAAATTTTGACCCACTGAATTATGGCCATTTCAAACTTGATTATTATTTTTTGCCATGGAGATAAATTTGGACACAGGGCTACAAACTTACATTAGTACCAAATACTTTGATATTTTTGTGCTGTTGTGTTCTTTTGTTTTTCCCTTCACTTCTTCCACTTATACTATCTGTCATATTTTGGATATAAGGAAGTATTATATGAAATGCAGTGGCACAATGGTAGTGCTTAACCATCACCCTCTATAGCTAAGAAAGCCTGAACACTCTCTTGTGACGTCATCAACCGATGGCTGTAATCAACCGCCTTCGTTCACGATTAAAATATTCCGAAGGAACTGTTTTTATGTTGTTTAAAAACTCCCTCGCAATCAATTACTATAATATTTTTAGATTAATATTGAAATTGTTTCCACGAAGAATTATAAAAAATTAATAGCAACTATATGTAAAAACTTATTCAAGTATAACTTTGAATGAAAACTTTCTATAAAATCTAGTCAATGAAATTTTATTCAATATTGGATATTAAATTTTCTTTGGTGTACTTTCAATGGAAATATTTATCTGGTGATTATTAATGTGCTAAATCTAATATAAGAATTATTTTTATGAAAAGCATATTTATACATAATTAATCATTCCTGTGCATTTTTTTAAAATTCAAGCAAAACATTTTGGGTGTTATAGTTTATTCTAAAATAATAAATAGCAACATAATCTATTATGAATTGAAAATATTTCTTTAAAATTTATTAAATGCAATATACATGATTAATTTATAGCAAAATATATTCCCTGCGTATGATAGATTTTAAATATTTAATGGGTGATAATTTTGTGTGGTTGAAGAAGAAAAGACAATCAGAAAAATAAAAAAATAATTTATTAGAATCATACTTTCTTTATATTTCTTCAAAAATAATGCAATTTTATATATATATATATAATTTACCTATATATTTTTTAATATTACAACACAAATAAATTATTTACATACATTAGAACAAAGTTAAACTATATACATAATTACTACATTTTTATTCAATTTATTTTGATGCATTCATAATAATGGGTAAAAATAACTATTTGAATATACTGAAATTTATTTTCAAAATGATTTTAGTTTTAAAAGGAAATAAAGATATTGGATACAATTTCTAATTCAAATTGCATTAAAAAGTAATTTTTTTAAGAATTATGAAAAGTTTGAAGTTTTCTTTTTTTAGATAGAGCATTAATCACTATAGAGTCATTGGTTTTTGTGCAATAATTTTTAAGGAATATATTTATGCACGATTTGACAATGAACAATTTTATTTCTTCAGCAAATATGAAAAAATGTGAAAATGTGTCCATTTTCACATTTTTTAAAAGGAAGATAAATTTCAGATTCATTTAGAATCCTTCTAATTATTGAAAATGCATATGCTCTATGATTAGAACTTTTAAGGAATTCCTTTTCATATTCAATAGATAAAAATTTACTTATAACTAAATAACAATAAATTGTTATTGTTATTTAGTTATAAGTAAAGAAATCTGTTCCTTTACAAAATATAAAACATCTTTCTGCAGTTTATTTACAGTATTTTCTGACAAAAAGGATAAAGTATTATCAATTAAGTCAAATAAATCTGTTTCATGATCTTCATAATTTTCATTTAATTTAATTTGCTTTATATTTTGTAGTATATTACTAAGATCAATAACATTAATATGAAATGGTAAAGAATATTTACTTACTTTTGTTATTGTCACATTTTTAATAAAACCATTTATAGTCAAATTTTCAGCAATAATTACAGAAGCACACAAATTTGGATATGGATTACAATCAATATTCAAAAACATAAAATTACTTTTTTTATTGACTACACTCCAAAAATCTGGAATGTCTACAATTTTCAAGCATTTTTTCATTTCTTCTAAATTCGCAAAATAATACTTGTTAGTATTCTTAATCACTCTTTTTACTTTGAGCAATTGCTTTACTCAGTTGTGTATTTTCAAATATTTGCTATTTAGTTGAAGGATCCTCTTGATGACATATTTCGTTTGTTAAATAACTGGGGCATCCTTTGAAGACACACGGTATAGCATTATAGGATGCAATTTTGGATTTTGTTGGTTTACAATTATTTTTTTACCATTTTTCTCATCAAAAGCTTCTCTAGTTCTTAATATATCAGTTGGTTTAAAATGCAGTTCACACACCTAGAAGTAAAATTTAAATATAAGAAAGCTGATATACATGAAACAAAGAAGTAAATCTTCTTTACTAATTTCTATTTGATATGATATGATAAGAAATCTCAGTATTTTCTTTTCTAATAATAGATTATCGAAACAACAACATTAAGATCATTCTGAAATTTATTTCGAAATAGCTTAGAGTTTAGTATTATTATAGTTCTCTTTTACCCCTACGCATTTTATTGTTACATCGAAAAATTAATAATTATTTTACTTTTCTATGAAAATTTATATTTGAACAATATGAATTTAATGAGTCATAAATTTTTTAAAAAATTCATTAGGAATTCACTTTTGATTTCATTTGAAGTTTTCTATAATTGTTAATGTTATTTAAAAAAATCAAAATTAAAATAACTAGCTAAACATGATGCAAATGAAACAATAAATAAAATTAATTTACTTACCCTGGAATGTTTGGTCACTTCCATAGTTTTCTCTCGGCATTGCGCGAATCCATTGGCGTTTTAAACCTTCACGTGGGAATCGAAATATAGAAACTTTGGGTCCATTGTCATATTTGCCTTTACAGGCAGTTACACAACATTTATAAGGCATGTTCTTGAATATTGTACGGAATAAAAACAATATATTTTGAAAAATATTTCGAAAATGAGTGATTTTTTAATGGTAAACAACACAGTAACAAGTCTCTGTTCAAGCATCACTTAGAAAGCGATAGCCTGCCGATGCAACGTCACAGCCATTTGGTCACGCGGTAGTCAGGCTTTCTACTATTAGAAGGTACTGGCTTAACACTCCCAAGGCACAGTTCTGAGCTTCCGTCCTTGGGCTAGGAGAGGTCGACTCGGCCTTTCATTTTTTCAGTGGATCGATAAAACTAATTTCCAAACATTTGGGAACTAAGCACTTGTAGTTGCACATTAGGCTAACAGAACATGTTCTTTGCACTCCAAGGTTTGTTAAATTTTTAAAGTTTCACTGAACTGATGTTCTAAAAATATAATTTGCATTGTATAAATTTATGTTAAAAGTCAATCAAAGTACATTTTGTATTACTAGAAGTAGATTTACTGCTGAATTATTTTAAATGTTATTTAGGGTTTAAAAACAAAATTGTAGTTGGGATATTTTTTGTTTTGTTTCTTATAATTGGGATATATGTTTATTCAGCATGAGATTGGTTTCCACTTTATGTAACAAAACTCTTTTAGTTTATTGTTATAAAAAATTAACAAATTATTTAGAATAGTCAAGTTTTGATTCTTTATAAAATATTATTAAAAGATCAACAAAAACCATTTAATGTATTTTGAAATTTTTTTTCTTAGGCTCAACTGTATATTGCTCTGGAGTATCTCGAAAATAAAAAATGGTTTGAAGCCTTCCAAATTTTCAATGAATTAGCAAAGAAGAATGTAAGTGATTTCGCTTTTTTCCAATATTTTTTATTGTTTTTATCTTAAATGATTTAGGTTTATTTTTAAAATAAATTTCAATTTTTTAAAAATTAGGGTATTCGTATAACATGATTGAAATTTAAGTTTTTATTTTTAAAGTCATTATTTTTAAAATATTATAATTTTATTTATTAAAATTTTATTTATTTTTTGTTAAATTATATGAAGCCTATTTGTTTATTAATTTATTTGAAGAAACATAATTATAAATTTATTCTAATTTTAGAAGTATTTTTTTCAATCTTTTTTTTTTAAATTTTAGATACTTGATGGCAAATATTACCTTGGGCTGTGTTATGAAAATGGATGGGGTGTTCATAAAAATGAAAATGTAGCAACTGAGCTGTTTGCTCAAGCAGCATTAGATGGTCATTCAAAGTCAGTTTTAAAACTAAGTAAATATTATGAAGAAGGTATTGGAGGTAATTATATTATTTATTGTCAAAATTAAAAGTTAGAATTTTCCTGAATTATATGTGAGAACTTTTATTTAGAAACTTTACAATGGCATTTAAGGTTTTAATCACTTTGCTTTGTAAAAATTGTAGTATTAATTTGACAAATAGAAAATATCTAAAATTTGATTGAACAAATAATTTACTTTCATATCACAAATTGTTATAGTCAAAAATAAATAAATAACAAAAGTCAAGTTAATAATTTATAAAGTTGGAAATCAGAAAATGAACATGACATTTCTTCTAATTAAAATCATTTGAATTGAATGCATGTAAATCTATCATATATTGTATAATTTTAAATAAAAGATTATTTATATAACATATTTGAATAATGGGTTTCTATGAAATTATTTAAAAATGAAACTAAAAATTAAAGAACTATAGATTTTAACAAAAACATTAATACTGTCAAAGTGTATGTTAACATGAAAAAGCATGTGAATTTTTATATCTTATGCTTTGTATTGTTTTACATGTCCTCAAAAACTGCATTTATTTTATTAAATTTTCATTTGAACTTATTTTTTTTACATTTTTCATATATCATTTTTATTATTTTAAAGGATGCAATCTGGATTTAGATTTTTCAGAAGCCTTGTCTCTGATTATTGCTGATCAAGGAAATGAAGAAGGTAAAAGCTCTGTTAATAGACTAAAAGCTAAAAGAGGCATTTTATGTAAGTATACGTTTCATGATAATGACTTTCAGTTTACTTTACTATTCAATGTGATGTCAAAATAGTTTTGAAATACATCTGCATATACAAATTGGAATAAAGGATATACATAAATTTTCAAATAAAAAAATTTACAATAAAAACAATTATATATTTTAAAATAAACATTTTTCTCTGAATATGATTACCACCACATAAAATTTAACTCTCAATTTTAGCAGTGATTTTTTTATTTTTCACATCTGATTATATTCCACTTTTGAATATAAAAAATAAAATATGTATTTTTTTATTTTATTATTATTATTATTATTATTTATTTTTACATTTAATCCTCTCTTTCGAATCTAATCTTTTTTAATGTCTTAATGATGTTTTTGACAACTTAAGTTTGTGCTATAATCTTTTTATTTGAATATTTTACCTAAATAATTGACACTAAATATTAACTCAATTGATGTTGTAATAAATTTTTTATTCATTTCATTTTGATTTTGTAAAAAAGATTTTATTTTGCTGTTTATTCATGCAATAATCTCTGAAATCAATTTAAACAAGCTTTTATAGTATCTACTATTAGAAGGTCAGAATATTTGCAACATTCTTACGAAGTCAATTATATAAATTTATATATAAATGAAATAATTCAACATATTTTAGTAGGTATTTTATTCAGACTCTTTAAAATCGATAGTTAAAAAATATTTTCTGTAAAATCTCTTTTCAAGAAATGAATTTAATGAGAATTAAATAATTCTGTGCAGAGTAATGTTTTTAAAGATAGAATTTATTTTATTTTATTAAAACAACAATTTTAAAAATTTTACTTTCTTAAGAAACTAAGTATAATAAAGTTTTTGTGAGGGAATGAGATTTTTTAAATGTAACAAAATTTTAGAAAATCTTTAATAATAATTTTAAAAAATTATATTCAAATTAGGTGTATACGTTTATTTCCGCTGTTTTTTTTTTTTTTACATTGTCAAATTAATGATTAGTTTTAACTATCTAATGAACTTTATATTTTCTATTTTGCAGCCAATAAAGAGTCTGTCAACAAGCACATCCTTCCTGTAAAAAATGAGAGAGTCATGCATAATTCATCTTCTGTTCCAGAATTATCTTCCTATCAAAATACAAAATTCAAAACTGAACATAAAGCATTTTTGGACCAATCATATTTAGGACTAATTACACCTTTCATCACTATCAAAACAATGTTTAAAACAAATCAAACTACCTTTACAATTGGCAATGAAAAATTAGAACTAAATTTAACTAATTCTCTTGTTCCACCTTTCCATAATTATATGCATAAATTAATGACTGCCAAATCATAGCATTTCATAAAAGAAAGATTATTTCCTAGATATCATTTTAAGACAACTGTGATGTTTAACATTTGTAAATATGCATGTTTCTTGTTGTTTTGTATCATCAAATTTTGAATGACAAATGTATTTGTTCTAAGCAATAAACTTGTTTCAAAAATATTAAATTTTGTTTTTCTTACTCTGAAGAACTTGATGTTTACTTGATATTTTTTGTTAGTTAAAAGAAATTATTTAATAAGTTTTTAAATAGACTTTTTTCAATGAAAACATTCTGTTTTTATTTTACTGTAAATAGTGCATATAAAATAATTGTCACTTTTATTATGATCCATTATTAACAAAATCTTTCTTATTTTAAACTAATATTTTCAGCCAATTTAAGAAAAAAGTATGTAAATTTATATGATACACACAAAAAGTATCAGCACTTGTAAATTTCTTTATTTTTATGATTTTAGTTGAAAGTTTTAATTGTAGTGATATCTAAACTTACCCTGTTAAACTGCAGCTTAAAATTTGTTTTGTTTTCAAAATAGTATAGATTTGTCAATCTCAACATCATAATATTTTTTGTTCATATAGAAGACATAACTTTCTTCAAATAATTTTATAAAGTTTGTCTAAAAGAAAAAAAATTTTTTTGTTAAAATATTTTCTAAACCATTTTCTATATGAAAACTACATACTATTGTTTAAAAATTAAAATTTTGCATGTATTATACACTGAATCAGGGATAGCTACCTAATAACAAGTTTTGCTTCATCTGGCTTTGATAATGTCTACCACACGATGAGGCATAGATTCAACAAGTTACTTGAAATGTTCCACAAAAAAGGCTTGCCAAATATTGAAAATAAGTTGCACATAATGCAGTCAAGTTCTTTGGTGCTGTGTGGTGGCCTTATTTCAAAACATACCAAAGATGTTCAATAGGATTTACTTCTAAACTTCTATGTGGTCAGTTTATGACAAAAAGCCAGAGGAATGCTCATCCAACCAGTCAGTAGCCAAACGGGACTTGTAAAGGTGCAATTGTCTCTCTTAAAAACTCCATTACCATACAGATAACAAAAACGCATAAAGGGGTGAAGGTGATCACCGAGTAACACTATATACCGAATTATAATATTGAGGGAGGTTGGTACATGCACCAAAGATTCCAAACAATACCTCAAAAAACACCCCAGGCTATGATTGAGTTGCCATGCTCTTGTATATTTCTAACCTGGCATGTAGGATCTATGACTTCATGACTCTGATGCCATTTCCTCAGCATTTCATCTGTGTAAAGTAATCAGAATTAAGACTCAATTCATGCTAATCGTTTACTATCTTTAACGCTCAAGTCTCTTGCCCAGATAAGACATGCAGCCCGATGGCGAACATAGAGTTATGGTATTCTCGTATATTGGTGGCTCCCAAAACCCATACAGTAAAGTAAGCGTTCCAAAGTCTTTATAGACTGTACGAATGGCACCATTATTGAACTGGGCAATAATTTGAGCTAATATTTGGCTATGCTTGAGACTGTTGAGGCTAATTGTTTTTTGCAGTTTGCCCAATCGCTAGCTTTTTGTATACCATATATGGATTCTTGGTATATTCTTAATACTGTCAACCTTGAAAACTCATGCTGTCAGACGATTTCGGAAATTGAATGGGCTATGTGTGGTGCACCTACAATTTGACCACAATGGAAGAGGTTTAAATCAGGCACAGTTTACCCATATTGGTAACTCTAACTACTAATTCAGAACAGTATGCGCTATACATGCAGTTAACTCGGCACTTTCACTTGCGCATAAATAATGTGCAGTGCTACACAATTTGCATAGAAATTGTTATTGCTAATTCAGTGACACTTCTGTATATTATAGTAATTACATTAGCAGTAAAAGATTTGTTCCAAATTTAACTTATTGTTAACTTTATTACTACAAATCCATATTCATTTGATATATTTAATCAATTTTAATAAATAATTCTATGATTAAGATAATATTTCAATGAATAGCTTTTTTTAATGGTTTAAATTAATTACTTATAATATTAAATATATATATTCAAACTATCATCATAAATTCTTGTATAATTTTTCTCTTGAAAATCTTATGTGCTATAAGAAAATCTGTTATCCTCTTATTCTCTCAATTGTTCATTATGAGTTGCTTTTAATGTATTACAAAATCATTCAAGATTTTTATTGTTTATATTTACATTTTAATAACAGAACTTGTTAAACTTTTTTTTAATTAAAATGTTTATTTAACATTTTGTAAAAATTGTTTTATTTTATTCATTATCTGAACTTGAGTTATTCTAATGAAAAAATTAACATTAAAATTATGATTTTAATTTTAAATTATGTGAAAGAAATTACTTGAGGTAATACATAAAAATAGATAATAGTATTAAATTTTATCTCTATAAATTCAGTTTCTTTTAGGTGTAGATATTTTTTATAAAAAAGAAAATATTTTTAGGGAAATTGAACTTTAAATGTTGTGTAGAAACTAGTGGTCTCTGTCACTAACAATTCATTTTAAAATTAGTATTAAAATCAACACTATCTTTAAATTACTAATTTAAAAATTAAGAATCATTTATTTCTAGTTAAACACAAATAAGTTATTATTTCTTCAAATATATTTATACATTTAGTATTTTCTGAAACAATGTCTTTTATTCATTACAAAATATATTAACATCATAGATCACAAAAAATTACATTTAAATATCTTCTATATATGTCACATCATGAATTATCCAGAATAATTATGCTGAGTCTTAGATGCCACTGTTTGAAAGAGATTAAAAATTTCTAGATATTTGGTTATGTTAAGGTAATTCAAATTGTAAAAATTTGCTGTTGAAATCGTAATTACAAAAACCTAATTTATATAAGATATCAAATAAGAATCTATAATAATAAAAGCAAGTGTAATGTGT
>JAPDSC010112150.1:0-15472 GCA_026290005.1 Latrodectus geometricus | reverse complement strand
ATATATATATATATATATATATATATATTGTTAAGAGGCCGCATATTGTTTTCATTATTGGTAGGAAGCGAGTTCGAATCCCGACCCAATCGAAGACGTCGGGCTCGTTAATGCTGTTAAATATGTCGTTATCGCAATATCCTTCATGCGAAATGATAAATATTTTTTCCAGGCTAAGTTTGGGGTATTTGATATCTACTTCTAAATTACGAAGACCCTTTTTTGGCTACTGTGGTACAGTCATTGGGTCCCCACTATATGAGAGGCTTTCATTTCCAGCCTTCTGGTGTTGACAACTGGAAATTCTAAAAATATTTATTATATTTATTCTAAAAATATTAATATAAAATTATAATATATTATTCTTGTTAGTTATGCATTATATAACTAACAAGAATAATATATTATAATTTTAGTGAACTTGTATTAATACTCAAATTTAATTTATCATCAATGGGGTAATATTCAATGAAATTGAAAAAAAGCTTTTTGTAACATTACAGTGTTGGCAGGAATGAACTAGGTATTTTTAGATAGTTAAGTTTTTATTGAATGTAATGAAAAGCATTTGAGTTTTGCTTTTTTATGAGATTAAAATTAGAATATTTTATGAGTTTGGAATTTAAAAACGTATTTTAAAGAATTAACATTTCTAAAGGTTTTTATTTTATAATAAAACAATAAAAAGAAATACTTTCATGAAACTGAAATGTTTTTATTGTTTTTGAAAAGTTCTCGTCTTTGTTAAATAAAAATTTCAAAAATATTGTTACAAAATTAATGAAGCATAGTTTAAAGTAATTTATTTTAATAAAGATCAATAAATAAGTGTCAATCAAACAAAAGGAAAATTGTAATGTTTTCCCAAAAATTTTTCATTTTTCAAAAAAATATTAAATATTACATTAAATTTATGTATGAACTATATTGTAATTTAATTGTACATTTATATTATCAGGCAATTTATACAAATAATATTTAAATAAACACCAGTTTTTAAATATAAACTTATTTTATTTGGGTGAGTTTTTTTAAAACTTTTTATTTATTTCTTAAAAAAAGAGTTTAAGATTATTTGCTTCAGAATTGGATGAGCGATTGACTTTTATTAGATTTTCTAAAAAATGTATAATTTAAAACATGCAATCGAACAATGCTTTACAATATTTGATGGCTTTTCGAAAAATGCAACAGCGATTTCACAATCATTCACATTCAATACTAAGCACTTATCTTTCACCTTGGGTTGTACTTCAATGTGTGAAGTAGATTTCCTTCTTGAAGTGTTTTTCTCTTATCAGTCAATCTTACCTGAATACAACGGTTGTCGCCTTTTTCTAGATGCTGCTTTTCAAGTGAATATTTTTCAATATACTTCCATAAAAAAAGTAGCAAGAATAGCTACATTCAATCAATCATTTGATAAATGATTGTTGATAGAAGAGTTCTGTATCTCCTTGTGGATTATAATGCCATTTTGCAACAGTCAAACACTAAAGATCTTTGAATTCATTTGTTATTCAAGATCAAATTATTGATTTATCAAGGTTTTCTTTTCACTCTATGGTAATTTATTGTATACGAGGGCTAATTCGATTTGGACATGGTTTTTAATAATTGATTTCAAGTCATTAAAATCACTTACATTTAAGGAGGGAATCTAACTCTTAAAAAGTAAAATTAATTGATAAATATTGCTATTATTTTTGTATTTATATTTGCATTTTATCGTGAAAAAAATTCATTAACACTCCAAAGATTATTTCATAAACAAAGATATAAATATATATATATATATATATATATATATATATATATATATATATATATGTTTGAATATAACAATTATATATTTTTATACTTATTTATATATTTACTAATACAGATATTTTATGCATACAATATGTGGAGCAATTTGTGATTGTAATAATTTTAGTAAAAAAAGACATTCCCTTGGAAATGGTTAAAAAAAATTTCTTTTACATAAAATCAAGAAATCAAATACAAATAATTTAATTTTTTACTTTTTTCTTTAACTGAAAAAAAACTTACATTGAGTTATAAAAACTAAAAACTAAACATTTACTTTTATTTTAAATGGAGAGAGATTATTCTGGAATAAAAAATATTTCAATCAAACTAAAAACAGATTTTTTTTATTTAATGCTTATCATGTTTGATATGTAATTAAAAATTTGGTGATTTTTTGCGGGATAATTATTAGCAATATTATATCGTATAGAATTTCTTTAAATTAAGCTGAAGAAAAATAGTACATTGTTTTTAAATTATGAATACATAAATTTTCATTGGCTACAAAATAGCACACAATTCAATGGTATTAGAATTAGTTTGTTGATTTTATTTATTTACAGTAAAATAAACCTCATTATAGCTTCAATTAGAAAAAAATTTGTGTTTAATATAAAAAATTTAATAAATTTTTTCCTTCCGTTTACATTTAGTGCTATATTAAAAGTAATAGTGTTATGTTATAAATAAAAACAATTAATGTTATGTTGTATTAATAACAATATTAATGTTATGTTATAGTAAAAACTGTTATTGTTACGTTAAAAATGTGTGCAAAAATAAAAATAATTAAACATACTACAGATGAAAATAAACATTATTATTAATTTTATTCGTTTGGTTTTCTTTAACAGGATTTCATCAAGTACCTTTGCATATATTATTTCTTCAAACTGTGTTGAAATATTTACTGGGAAAGTTTGAAAGAGATTTCATAAATATTTTACAATCGAATGTTTGGCGATAAAAGCACTTAGGCACTTGAAACATTATTAAATAAAAAATATATATAAAAGAGAAAAATCAATAAAAACATATAATATTAATTGTCTTTTTTTATTGTCATATATATATATATATATATATATATATATATATATATTGTAGTTTGAAATAATAACTTACTAAGAGCTATTCTTAGTCAAAAAATAGATATAATTACTATTAAATACAATGCTTTCAAATGCTATTAAAATTGCAAATACATCAAAAATCTCAATTTCTACTATTCGAATTCTATTGTTAACAACTTGACATCTATCAGCAGTTATTAGGATAGCTTATTTTGATATTAATTTTCTAGTAGTCCAAAAAACCAGTTGAGGAAGAAATGGACGAAAGTGAGGTTTTGTCGGTGACAATCGGGGATGGTAATCTGGGCAACACCATTTTTGACCTCAAACTGGCGACTGTTGGCGAAGTTCATTTCTCCTCCGTTCCGCATCCTAGCATCGCATTGTTAGTAGTCACGACTTCCCCAGTCCATGTCCGCTATTCATTCCACTAAATTATCTGTTTATAATTCGGCGTGTAAGACATATTTCATCCGTTATTGTATTTCAGCGAGTTTTGATTTGTTTTCTCCTAAATTCATTCCTTTCAGTACTTTGTTTCATCTTTTGATTTGTCTGTCATTTAACGTCTTCTGATGGAGGACATTCCTAAGTGATTTCGAACTATATTCTTACAAAAACAATTGATAAAGAACAAAATGATAAGGGAGATTATTTCGTGAGACAATAGATATTGGTTCCGCTAATAATGAAGACTTATGAAAGATGCTAATAATTTATTTGTTCTTGGCAAAAATCAGATTTGTTCTGTAATCCACTCTATAATTATATTGTGTTAGTTTGTAATACCCATAAAATAAGAAAACGTTGGAGTATCATTAATTCGTAATAAATTATCAACCAAAATCAATACATTTGATTTATATCAAAATGTTTACATAGCATTTTTAAAGTGTTTATTTTTTAAATTATGAGTATTTTAAAAAAATGTTATATTTAAAATTAATAAATAATATTTTAAGAATATAAGATTATGGTCTATAAGTTTTGAGTAAAAAGTTAAATTGTATGAAACGTGACTAGAATTGTGTATGAAACTGTATGTCACCTTAGTGGTGATCAATTAATACAGTGAGAATAGTTTTCAATAAATCTAATACTTAAAACATTCACTTATTAATTAAAATAATAACTTTTTGCTATGCCTTTTTTCCCACAGTTAAATTTTAAAGTTACATTTTAATTCCAGTATTTCACTCATTTAAAATCATACCAAAGGTCAAGAACAAAATAAATATTTCCTTTCACAGAAGCATAATTTTTAATGTTTGATTTAATTTTATTTAAAATAATATAGTTCAAATTAAAAAAAGATTGAGATTTACCACAACACATAAAATTGCTTGATTTTCTGAGACACCCTTAAAAGCGTATATTAAAAAAGCATTTTTACTATTCATAACAAATTACCAAGTTCATACATTTCAAATTAAAGGGAAAATAAATAATTTTTTTTAGTTAAATGTAATGAATATATTTAACAAAAAGATTGTCTTGGCAGTTTCCCAAAATAAAAGATATGGATAATAGCATAAACATATATGATATGGATAATAGCATAAACATATTCAATAATATATATTTAAAATAAAAATATTTGGCTTGTATTTCACATTTTTTAAAAGTTGTTTTTAAAAAAATTTGGAAACTACATCCCTTGAAATTTTTATTAAGAAGTATGTATGTGTTTTATATTTAAATTTTAATTATTTATTTTTTAAATTTTATACGTTTAGGTTCTTAAGCATATTTTTTCTCATGAAATAATGTTTCAAGCATGAACTGTGATATTATTAACATTAGATAAGAAAAGAAATGGAATTGAAGCATATAAAAATTTAAAACTATTTCCTGTAAATTATATAAAAATGTTTTTCAATTCTTCTATGAGAAAAAGATAAAAAATTGTAATAAATAAAAAATACGAATATAATTACTTCATAAAAAGTAAGTAATTTTTTTATTATTAAAATAACAATAAACAAACTGCTTTAAATAATTAGATGTGTAATAATATATAAATTACATGCTGCAGTCAGTATGAACATTAAAGGTTATTTTATATCTTTAAAATATTGATTCTAAATCTTACAATAATTTTTACTATAAACTAGCTTTTATTTCTTAAAATTATCCTTTTTTCCTCGCTTAAAAAATATATTATTGGCATAAACTTTATTTTAAGATTAAAATGTTCTTCAATATTCTCAAATTTTGCTATGTTTATTATAGTACTTTATTCTTAAAATCGAAGATGAAAGAAATTTAGTATTAGCTATATTTTTCATTTAAAAAATTGATCCATTTAAAATAACAGATGAATGAAATATAATAATGTTTGTTTTAAAGTATATCAAATCTGATTCCAAAGCGATCATTTATTTAAAAACTATTAAAAATATTTTGGCAACAAGATGAAAACTTGATATATGTAAAGCGGGAGATAGGCTTTTCAGAGTGAGTGACAGCGAATGAACAATGGTTCTCGTTGCGTGAAACATCAACTGATTGTAATTAAATATTTAAATTAAAAAATGAATTTTTTAATAATTTGTGTTTCAAGAAACCATTTTACTTAAAGATACATTATATATCTTTTCTTTTATAATATAATAAATTTGTATTTATTCCATGCTATAATTAGTCTATTTGTTAAAGAATAATTATAAAAGTAAAATAAAAAACAGAAACCTTAAATATATCTTTAATCTAAAATTATAATCTTTTGAGCTTTTGTTTCCAAGCGTTTCAGACGGAAGTGAATAATATTTTCCCAAAAATTATATATTTTGTTGCTCGTTACAAATTTATATCTCTATTCCTGTATAAAACCAGCCAAATGAAGTCAATCAGTGAATTCATATCAACGTGGGAAAGTTGCTAGCGAAAAATCCTTCTAACGATCGGTTCTCATCGAAATATGAAAGGAGTCAAAGACCTGCGAGAACTGGAAGTGGAAACTTCTCAGACTTGATTTACCATTAACATTTCGCAACAGCATTAATTGCAACGCCATGTTGCCTATAAAAGTCTAGTTTAATGAGTTTGGGCAAGCACAAAGTTAATAAATCATTTTTCCACTTAAATCTAAAGATTTTGAAACTTCTAGAATCTTCTAGAGTGAAACATTTGCGCTTGTAAATGAAACAAGGGTTCCGCAAAATGAGACTCGATATTGATTTAATAAAATAACTTGACGTTGAATTTTATTTTATATTTTATGATATATCTACTTAAAATTTGTAAGAATAATTCCTTAGAAAAATAACACTGTTTCATTATTGAATTCTCTGCAAATATTAAAGGTAGAAATTGTTATTTTAAATTTATATTATTATTTAGATTGCTTCCAATAGAAGAATTTTCATACTTTGTTGATAATTGCATATTTTAATTAACCACCCTGGGTTCGAATAATGACTATCGTATAATAATGTTATAAAATTAATGATGTCTGGAAACATTATAATCGTCAAGAATGATGATGTTTAAGTGATAAAAATAATTTTTATATTTAAAATTATTCGCATGATCAAATTTGGTTTTCTGAGCAGAACTTTTGAGCACTTTCGATTCATTGCTTAGAATGTTTTACTCATTTCCATATTTTGTGGTTATCATAATATGACTAGAATCAATGTGGAACATTGCGTACAAATTATTTTCATGAATTCTGAAATGAACTGATAAATTATGAATTTAAAAATCCAATTCACTCTTAAGTTTTAAACATCAATGCTTATTGAAAAATATAGTCAATAAGCTTAGAACCAATATTTAATGATTTTAAACTTATCTTTAACTATTAGAGTATGTTAGATTGGAACTTAAGTATTCGTCGACCCTTTCAACGGAAACAAATATATCGCTATACGTTGCAATTAAATGACCGTATTGCTTGAATTATTTCATAAGCTTACGCGTCATAGTTTATTTTTTGTGCATCCATATTTTAAATTGATGATAAAGTTTCTTGTATCCATACCAGTACAAGATCTGGAATATGAAATATAAATCAAGTTTTTATCCATTTGTTTGAATGCAGATTTAGGTTAACTGCTCTGTTTTCTCCCATTACATTTTGAAAATGTGATTAAAAGTGATAACATTGCGACATGTGTTTTGGGTAAAAATGGTCGACTGGATAATGCATAAATATCGATAGAACTTTTTATGAGAGTGGAAGAATTCTAATAAAGCATTAAAGTATTTTTAATAATGTCACGTGTTTTATTTTATATAATTTATATCCAATTCAGAAGCTAAAATATTTTGTTAAGAAATATTCCAACATTTTCTTAAAATAATAGATCATGATTTTATATGACATTAACTAAAAGATTTCTGAAAGAAGGTCTCTTCGTAATGTAAATTCCATAATTCCTGACATCAAATCTTATAAAACCAACAAGTAACAAAATAAAGTGCTTCGCTTAAAAATTAAATCTCAAATAAATTTTCGTGAATTTGTCATGGAATTTTCAGCTTTTTATTAATTTTTTTTATAACATTTTTTTCAAAATTTACCAAACATTTCTGAAAGCCACATGGCATGATGAGCGTTGTTGAAGCAGCTGTGGGGGAAAATCTTATTTTTTTTAAGTATTTTATTGATTTTTTCTTTCAATTTCGAGGCTTTATATAAGTATGACCTTTTTATTATAAGAAATACTAAATAGACATTTTTAAACAAAAATGTCCAACATAAAGTAGGCAAAAGGAATATATAATAAATTTTCATGGACAAGCTGTTTTGATACGAAATTATGTAAGCAAAAAATTTATTTTGTTGATATAATGTATTCTTATTGTACCAAATTGGAACAAATTAAATAAAAAATAAAAAATTCAAATATCAAAAGAGATATCTCTCTAGAACTATTTAAAAAAATAAATGAATACATTTGTAATTCTTTATAAATATTAAGTGCTATTTACTTTTACAGTTTCCTTGTACTAAGAGAACTACCATAACTATGTTACTAATTTTTTCGAATAAAATTAACATTTTTATTTTTACTTAATTCCTTCATCTAATTCTTAAATTTTATAAATTAATGTCATCTAATTTAAGTTTCATTTCAAATAACTATAGAATTTATGTCCTGAGATTGGGGTAATAATTCTCCCTGCCTCTACGGTATTTATTAAGTTCTTTTCAAACTATATTTTTGTTATTGTATAAACATATTTGAAGAAGAAGATGGAACATAAAACTTGCATGTAAGCCCTTTTTTATTCACGCGAAGAAATATTTAATAAATTCATTGTTCTCGCCACGGTTTCCCGCCAAGGAATCATTTAATAATTTCTTGGTTTTGTTCTTACTGAAATAGATTGCCTAAACATAGTGCAGTCTATTCCATATATAACTTAGGGGAAATAGTTTTCTGTGTATCTTTCTCCAATAACTTTTTGTCTATATTCTTCCTTACATTTTATCTTTAAAATATAACAAAATAGTGATGACAGTAGCACCAATTTCATTTGACTCTAAAAGCTAGATAAACTGCATTTAGAAGGAAACTTAAATAAATATTGAATTTTGTCATGAAATTGTTAAATATTTAACTCTGTTGTTAAATCATATTTGATTAAATTATCTAATAAAATTGTTTAGATAAATTTTTATTAATAAATCTTTTATTTAATGGAACTTTAAAATTTTGTTAATGTCCAACGATTAATGGTATAAGGGAGTCAATTATATCTTAAGATCAATTTCAAATTAATGCTGGCACTTATCGAAAAAAGGAAAAACTCGCATTTTTAAATGTAGAACCATAATATTCCTTACAAAAACTTTATCAACATTATCAAAGATAACTTTCACTATAAAAATTTATTTTTCTAACTAATTTATAACAAGATAATTTTTAATTAAACTAAGTTTTTATGTATTTTTAGCTCGTGACATTGTCTTCATTTGTCTTGTTTCATTTTTCAATAATCTATATTAGTTAATCAAGCATGATATTTTTGCAAACTCTTATATAGTTCTAATTATTTTCTACTTCTTGTTAATTATTTTGCATATATTACAAGAATTAGTATGAGTTTTTCCTTAATTTTAGAATTTATAACATGATCATAAAATAGACAAAATTCATATAGCAGAATTAATATTGAAGAAAGAACTTTTCACTTGAAACCTTCTGTTTAGTAGTCAATATGGTGAGTATATGTGTTTACGCAAGCTGTCAAAACATTATTTCTAAGCGAAATTTTTATTTTTAGTTTTCGACTCATGATATTGAAGAAAAATTCGGGTTTCTCATAAACAATAACACATATTATGTGGTTCTTGATATATCAACTGATTGTCGATTGATTTGTCTCTCTAAAATTCACTTTGCTTATGTGGATTGATTTTACCTAGACCTATTGTTGATGAAGTGTAGATTTGTCTGAAAATATCCATTGATGATATTATGCATTACATTTGTTTATTGATCATTTACTGTTTACATATTTTTCTTTTTAAATTATAATATAAATTTCAGTCATATATTTGCAATACATTTGAAAATAACTTTTCTAATTTTTAAAATGGAAATAATCATTTTAATTATTCGATTAAATTTTCATTTTTTTTTTCAAGTCATAAAAAGAGCAAAGATCTTTCCATGTTTTTCAGTGTTAGCTTTTTAATAATTACATGATTTTTTTTTTCAATTTAACTTTTCGATATAAACAATTTTTTATATTTCAATACGTAATAAATTGATATGAAAAAATTGCACTTTACATTATCTTCATATACTACATGGCCATGCTCTGATAATAATCATTCATACACCAGTAACTTTATCATTTAGGATAGTAAAATCTCCTAAATTTCTAATTTATTTCTTGTAAGAATAATTGGCAAGTAAGTTTTCAAATGAATTTTCTGAAAGAAACGACCGTTAGAATATGTTTGCTTAAGCTAAGTATTATAGATAAAGTTAAGACCTTTGGAGATGTTTGAAGAATTGCTTTTAAGAAGATGAAAAATTCTTATCAGGAAAAGTTCTTTAGTTCATCTTCAACATAACGGTAATAAAAACACGTGATATTATTTGAGAGGTAAAAGAGAGGATAATCTTTTATCGATTAAAATTATAATCTTAGTCCCTGCATTCGAATGTGAAAAATTTATTAAAAACAATTTTCAGTAACGTAAGATTAAAAATCTGTTCTAATATAATAAATTTATGCCAACTCATCAGTCTCATTTAAAAATAGTTAATCATTTCAATGTAAGATAAATAGGTTCATTTTAAAAATTATAAGTAAATCCAAAAAAATAAGAATAATATTTTGATATTTCCGAATAAATACCACAGAATAGGATTGTTAACCTATACAATGTATATATATTCATGAATAGGTATATAACTTATTTACGAAAGAATAATTAAATATGTTGTCATAAGTTGAACAGAATTTTCTGTAAACATACGAAGAAAGTGTTAATATTTTTACTCTTCTAATTTGTTTATTTAAGGACAAATTTTTTATTCACTGAACACAATTGTATATTATTTCTTTAAAAGAAGAAAGCGTGAAATTCCTCTCAAAAATAATACTCCTTTTAAGTGTTGTTCACACATCATGCTTGACAATTTGTTTAAAGTTTACACTATAGTGTAAACTTTAAAACTAGAAAATAACTAGAAAAAAATACATTCATAATAAAAATAAAATTTATTTATTTTCAAAAATGAAAAGAAATTCAGCAAAGAAATATAAAAAACATCAAAGTAAAAAAAAAAAAAACTGTCTTTTTTTAATTTATTTATTTATTTATTTTTTTTTTTAAATAAAATGCTTTTAATTCAGATTTTTATTGAAATATTCTTACATCGTGATTTTTGTTACAGCAAAATTTATCAGAAAAAGAGTTCTGTATGAAGGACAGAAAGATTAAAAATAAATCCTACCTATAATTTAATTTTGTAGTTTTTGTGTCATTGTATTTATTCCAAAAATAATCATTATATTATACTTTTTAAAATTTTTTTCGAAAATCAAAATGAAATTTTTACTTGAAAAACGAGAATAATTTTTACCATCAGCGTCTGGAAAGAAATTGCACAAACTTTCCCAACTATTGTACGAATTTCATTTTCATACCAGTAACCAGGGGACAAGGGGCGTTACGATTTCGAGATTAACTTAAAAACCGGTTTCATGTTTCGCAAAAGAAAATCGCCCATCTTCTTACTTTACTTTTTTTCATTGCCACTTTTTTGTACTTAGGAATATACTTTGTTTAATGCGGGGAACCGTGACTAATATAGGTAGCAAAGGCTAGTGTACCAACAATGGATGTAGGACAGGTTTGAGAAGAGTTACAAAATTCATTGTCCTCAAAGAATCTCTTCTTATCATTGAACTCTCTCTCTGTCCATTGACCATAAAAAATTTCCTCACTTTTAGAGATATTTTAAGTTCGTTATAATTGTGGCTTGAGCATGTCCAACGGATGTCATGCTGATATTACTAAAGCAGTTTTGGCGAGTCAAATTGCGTGGGGGTGTTTTTTTTTTTTTCCTTCCCTTCCTTTCTAAAGATAAGGTTAATGTGTTATTTTTTTATAGCTTTTCCTGCCACATATGAGTTTGTTTCAAATGATGAATACAATATTTAAAAAAAAAAATTCATTTTGGAACTTTTTCCAAGTTATTTGATTCCGAGTAATCTTTTTTAAGCAAAACTTAGAACTTTATTGTTTTGAATATATGTATAATTAAAGAATATTTTGATTAATTGAGCTGTTACGTTTGAATATTAAAAACACTTAAGATAAAATTATGTTATAGAATAATTATTTTAAAATTGTTCTGAAAATATTTCCCATTATGTTTTGAATCTTGGTTAAAAATAAATTATCTAAATGTGTTTGTTATGTTAAATATTGTTACACAGTCTATCTGAGACTGCCATAAATTTTAAACCTCAAAGCACCGCTATTAACTTTTCTTAATAACTTGGATTTTAATCCAAGGCTTATAGGAAATCATTATTTTCGGTTTCTACAAATAATTAATTTTTTCTCAGGGAGTTAATATAAAATAAAAATTAGATCAATGCGCATATTTTATTTCCTTTAACGAAAACTGTTCGCTTTTTATATTTATAATTTTTAAAAAATTTTTTGATTTCTATAATTTCAAATGGTTGTTGACTTTTATCGTGATGGTTTTATTACTCTTGTTTAAAGATGAAAAATAAATGATTTTTATTATATTTTCGAATTACGAGTAATGAAGCCTTGATCTACAAGCTGAAATAAAATAATTTCATTTTATTGAATAAAAAGAACATTTGTATAAGATTTTCGAAAGAAGATTAAATGCTGCTAAGAATTAAAAATGATTATTTTTATTCAGTTCTAAATATTCCTAAGAAAACTAATTTTTTACTATGGGAAACTAGTTATTATTTGGAACAGTGGAGAAACACAATCATAATGAACTCTTTTTGGATAATTCCAAATCTTATTTCTATAAAAAAATAATTATATTGCTAAAAAATAAATAGCACAGATTTTCCTAAAAATGCTTTTATATATTAAACATTTCTTTTTAGCATTCTAAATTAAACGGTTTCTCTTTCCCTCTTTTTTATATTTTTAGAAACAGTTCACCGAGTTATTTTTTCAATGCAGCTGTTAACATGTAACTGAGTGCGTAAGCCGAGAAAGCGTCGTCTCCTCATTTTTTTTATCAATGAATACAATACACAATGTTATCCCCATCTACTATGCTAATTTTGAAAGTTTTTCGAATATTGACCTAAATATAAAAATAAATGTTCGATTTCATTTTGTTGTATTAAGTAGTGGATTTATAGAATATGCATTTAGAAGTTATAGTTTCGCTTCCTGCGAGTTGAATTTTCGAATGCCAAGAAAAAGTTCTACAGTTCTTGCGAGAATAAATAAAATTGTGATGCCCCTATTTCTAAGAAAAGTCCTTGCATTTCTGTTTGTTCTTCTGATATAGCTTTCTTTTTTAGTTATTATTGCCTACTCTTAAAATGATGTTTAAATGAATAAAAGAGAAATTAAATTAAGAAGCAAATAATGCAAAAATTTGCTTAAACATTTGTTTTTCGAATATAAGAAACAATTGTTTTATCTTCATTAAATGTAATAGAATTCTGATTTGGATTAGTAATTCTGACAGATTATTCCAGTTTGTTAATTTCAGATGAATGTGATAAAAAAACAATTCTGACTTTGAAAACGTGTATTTAATTTGCAACTCTGATTTAGATAATTTTCATCCCAATTAAATATGTTTGATATTCGTTTTCATTTTTTAATGTCAGGAATAAATAGCAAATCTACAAACAAAATAGTTTGATACAAAAATGTAAAAAATATTTATTTCTTTGTTTCCAAGAAGTTGTAACAATTTAAATCAATTTCGTAATCAAATAAATTATATGTTGAATTTTCATTACTTATTTATCATTCGGTTAAAAAGAAAATGAAATTCAAATGAGTTAGTTTATACCAATTAATCATAAATCATAGTATTATTATTTTAAAACTAAAGTTTAATTAGGAAAAGAAATCTATTCTGGAAAATTAATAGCATTATGATTTCTGAAATTTGGAAAATTTCTGCTGAAATAGTTTAATTTTGATAAGTAAACTATTAAAATAAATCTTCATAACTGATAACTCGATCATAAAACTTCATCAACTGAACGAGAAACCTGTGCACTAAAGAAGCTCAAAGGAATATAAAAAAATTGATCTTTTATTTGATAAATTTACTACTCTTTCTACTCTATCTCTCTCTCTCTACTAGCTGAATTTTCTTTCTCTATTATTTAAAAGATTACTTTAATTTGTATTTCTGAACACTTGAGATGAGAGAAAATCACAGGAGTCGAGAATTCTTCGGATTCGAACTCATAAATGTTTAGTAATCGAAAGTTACAAAATTTACAAGAGTTCAGGATGTGATAATTTCTTAGAGTTTGAGTTTTTGAAATTTTATTGTAGAATTTGGAATCGCACTATTCTAAAACTTCTTAGAATTATAGTATTTGGGAATATATTGTGATTCATATCAATAAAAATTTAGAATTTGTCTCATTTCTTCTTAAAAAGTTAATATAATTCAAAGTCTCTGCCATATTATAAAACAAATCGCATGAACGACATCGAAGTGTGTTTTTGTTAATTTGATATCTTCCATGTTGACTCTTTGAACTGAAATTGGGAAATTTCGAATTAGAATCTTATTTGATCATTTCTTCACATTGTATTCGTTTTATCATGATAAGGATTGAAAGCAATTCGCAGAACCAGTTAAGAACTTGACCTCTAGCAGATTTCTCCGCATAGTTGTAGACCAGTTTCTATATTCTTGATCAATAATTATCTCATCCAATCGAAGAAGTTATTTTGATCCTTTATGTTCGCTGCTTCATATTAAGACAATCATTCCCTTCTTTATTATATTAATAGAAATTTCTGTCTCCCAGCGAGAATTAAGTACTCAAGTGATATTTATTCCGAATCAGTCATTTTGATTTTTCTTCACATAGGTATAGGATATTAAACGAATGATACGAATCTTTCGCTTGTGTGTGATATCCTATAGGAATGTAAAGAAAAATCAATTCATTTACGTTTTCAATGCATAATTTTAAGTTTGTTTCTAAAACTGAATAGTTACTGTATGCTCAAAGTATAGGATATTCAAGGACTAAAAAATTTTGAATTAGAATGTGTGAGATTTGATTAAAAAAATAATTTCCTCCTAATAATTTCTCATAATGAGAGAGATCTGTAGAACCTTCTTGGAATTTATTTTTAAAAAATAATTGCATTCATTTTTGACAGATTGAAGCCAATAAATTAAATTTTTGTTTTATTTTTTACCCTTCTTTGGTCATCAATATATAATTAATATTATTGGGCAAGATTTGTCATCAATGCCAATCTTTATTATTTAATTATTTATTTACTCAGAAAATCGTTAGTCTATATTTGTCTTTGACAGATCTTGGATGTTTTGAAATTCGGACATGAATTCTTTGAGATTCTAAAATCCAATACAATTTTTAAATATTCAATACAATATGAAAGGAAAGTAAGACAATATTTGCTTTTGATGAGGATGATTTTAAATTGAAGTAGAGTTTGTAAATTTAAATAAGCAAGCATGGGAATTCAACGCTTAAATACATTCCATACATTTATTATTTAAAAAATAATAAAGAGTACTCAAATGTAATTTAAAATCAAGGTGTAACTGTCTCAGTCATTTTATTTTATTCAAAGGAAAGATATTTTTCTGTCATCATATTGTCATTTCATATGTGAATTAATTACATTAAAAAATTCAGGATAGTTAAGAATTGAATTCAATAATATTTAAAAGTATGTACGTACATAGTGATTCATTTTAAAGCATAATAAAGAGTAATATTGTGATAAAATTGTTCTAATTTCATGTTATGGAATGCTTTTCTTGTGAGTACTCAAAAGATTCAAATATGCAAAAAAAAAAAAAAGTTTTACAATTGGAGCATTTAAGTCTCAAAAATCATTCCAAAATTCAACAAATTATCAACGA
>JAPDSC010112146.1:0-10374 GCA_026290005.1 Latrodectus geometricus | reverse complement strand
ATTTGCACAATGAAACTTTATTATTCATCTCTTTCAGTATGAATGTTAGGACAATATGTGATTAATTTTTAATGAAATCTCAGCCTATTTGTTTAGAGTGTCATTTACATTAATCGAAAGTCGATGATTCGTCGTGCTTACTAATGGGTCTGAGGACGTAAAATATGTTTTGGTCGCAAAGTTCTCCATCAGAAATGATACTTCTAGGGTCTAGAAGTCTTCTACTTGATCACTGTTTCCAACTTACTAGGACCCACTTTTGGAATTTCAATGACACAACCCCCGGGCACCTCATTATATAAAGAGATGATCACTTCCACCCCTTGTACAGCTGAAATTTGAAAAATTCTTGTATTGAAGATTGAGAAAAAAGAACACAATAACAAAATATCATTTAAATAAATGGTGTGAAAATCAAAATCTTGAACCCCTAAGATTTTCATTAAATTATTGATATCCCATTAAACTAAATATTACTTTAATTTTGGAAAATAAAATATAGATTACTGTGCATAAAGTTTTGAAAATGAATCTCGTGATTCCCTGAAATCTTGATTATTGACCATTTATCTGTAAAGATCTTTATCTGAAATTTATCAATTGCAATTGCTGCACGCCATACATTTTATAGCTTTATATCTATACCTATTTACCTGTGCATTAGCCACATTATTGTAACTTAATCAATTGCCTCCTGAAATATATTCTGCAAGTATTTTTTTCATTTCACATTTTCGGTAGCTCATTTTTCATTTACATATTTTATTTCACATTTTTTTATTCCTAATTATTTTTTTCATCATCCGAAAAATACATGGTAAAAGAAAAAAATAAAAGAGTCAGAATAAAAAAAATTAATTATGTTAAATAAGTTTTATATATAATCAGTTACTTATATAATAAGCTTATTCAAATTCCCATAATACAAAGAAATTTAGTGTCTATAAATATACTTAATTACTTTCAGTAAAGCTAAAATGTTTTTATTCCTAATGCTCCATATGCATCATTAATAACATTCATCTATTGATTAAGATGGAGTTATGCGACATTTTAGAAACAAATTGAAATTATTATAAAATAAACAATTGAACCATTTTATATCCTTTATTACTATATTTGCTTGCCTATTTAATGATGTATATTTAGTCATACTAGAAACAGTAATACAGAATTCTTCTTAAAATGCAGTACTTCATTTAATGCTGAATTTTTTTTATTACTTTCCTTTATATTAAAAATGTAGGTTTTCATTAAAAAACCAAAAGTCATTCTTCCATTTCTTAGGCAAAAAGGGATAAAATTTGAAGTTATTTTAGAAAAATATTTTTAAACTAGTAATGGTTTTTTTATTATATTAATTAGGTTTTAAATTAGAATAAAAAAATTGGAGAATAAAGTTAAATTTTTATAACTTATGTAAAATTGACGTGTTGCAAATAACGAGCCATTTTCACCGCAGTTTCCAAGAATATTAACGATAAACATAATAATAAAAAGTAATTTAGCATTCCAAATTTTAATTTTGAATTTTTCAATAGTATAGATTATAATTAACCTTTTATATTTTATATGACATGTCAGTTTAAGAGTGAACTTTATTTTCATTATTTTATAAGTGTTCTTATTCACACAATATACCATTAAATAAAGAACAATTTTTTGATTTTCACTCTATTTACATCCCTAACTTAATTGCAAATTCTCACTGTATGTTTAAATTCACTTGCAAAGAGGTTTTAAGCAATACAGTTATAAATCACACTGTCTGAATACTTTAAGTATGAAAAGATATTTTAAAGTTGCCATTTTTAAAAAAAATATTCTCTCAGTTAATGTTACAGTTAGAAAATTTCAAAAAGAGGATTATTATTGCAATATTTACTTTAATTATGTAAAAATGATTTAAGGATTTGATTGAACACAAAATGCAAATTTATAACTTTGATTTAATAAAGTGTTATCATTTGAAAAATCATATCTTGTATTTGTACCACAAATAGGTGTTTAATGATGGTAGGAAGAAATCAATAAACATCTGGTTATAAATATTAAACAAGATGAAAATATCAATAATTAAATTTAATAAGACTAATTTTGTTTATAGTAACAGATTTGACATCATGTACTTGAGAACCTACGAGTTACAGTGAGGCACTTCTACATTTACAGTGTATTACATGTAAATGTATATAGTGTATAAATACTGCAATGTATTGAATTTACACTCTGTAAATGTACACACACTGGAGAACCTACAAGTTACAGTGAGACACTTCTACATTTACAGTGTGATACTTGTAAATGCAATATACTGTAAATGTATACAGTATTTCATTAACATACTGTAAATTTATTATATTTACTTATTGTAAAGTATTACATAAAAAATGGTTTTCTTAGATTGTGTATCACATTCACACATCTTACGAGAAAAAATCGGAAAACTTAAGATCACATTCCAAAACATACATACGAAAAGCAAAAATATAACACTTCCTTTTACTTCATTGCTCATGAGTAGCCAGGATTGAACCTGCAATCATACACTCATGACAGTATGATATTATCATTAAACTAACTATGATAATCCTACTAGCAATTATTGGCTTGGATATCGATCTCAAGCTCTAAAAACACAAAAATGTTAATGGCCGTATTTAACAATATAAAAAAATTTCTATTGACGAAATTTTTAATAAATCCTCAATTAAAGTAAAGTATGAACAAATTAATGTTATGAACAAAATGCATGTTTCAACTAAATTCACTGAAAATTTTCATTAAGATAGAATTTGATCCTTGAAAAAAAATGTAAAAACTATGTAAAAAATTTTAATAGTCAAAATGGCCACGAGAAAAGGCTAAATCAATCAGGAGGAACGTTGTTAAAAACTGAAAATCGCTGTCTTGGAGACAAAACTACTCATTTAAGCATCGTTAAACGTTCAACAAGAAAGAAAATTGCGAAAAAAAAATGCAAACAAAAAGTAATGTTTTCTTACAACAGAGAACTGTTACTTTCAACGAGATTTGAAGTGATAACAATAATAAAACAAAGCACGCACAGTTACGGTTGCAAAGAAACACACTTTTATGGCTTTTTCTCTGCTGATATTATGTGAAAAAAGAAAACAAAAGGACGCATTTATACATTTTTTACCGGGGTCGCGGGGTCCTTAGCTTTCACTTTTCTTTAGACAATAGTTTGTTGAATTCACGTGTTTTTTCTCTTTCCTTGGCCATGGTTTGCAGCTTCTAAATCGAACGAAAGCTTTCACAATCTTCGTAGATGGGTTTTGCCGATTGTCGATGCATCCATCTTCTTCCGTCAATTGTTCATTGTTGCGTAATAAAATGTGCTTCGTTTGCCATTGCATTCCCTCTATTTTCACTTTCTTTAATCCCCCCGAGCGATTTTTGTGAAAATAAGAGCAGACAGGAAACCGATACACGTCATGGATACATCCTTTTATTTAAATAAATTCTCATAGACAGATTTGGTGAAACTTTTATTTTGATTACATATCTATTTAAATTTTAAGAAAAAATTACATTTTCACATACTATCTTTACTTCTAGTGCAGAAACTGAAAAGAATAATGCTTGGTTGAATAAAAAATTTAAACGTGTCTTTAAGTAATTTAATTTTGAAAATAATTCTTGTCTTTCCATTACAGTTTCATAATATTCTTTATTTTTAAATTTGTAAACACTGCCTACTTTGAAAATGCAAAATATCTCTTCAAATTATGTTTGAAATGGAAACAAGGAACAACAAATTCCTTTTATTTTATCTATAAATTAAAATTTTCATTAATATTCTTTCGTGTTTGAATTAATGTCAATATTTTAAAACAACTTTAATTTTATCATCAACATAAAGAATATAAATTGGTGAAATGTAGTAAAAAATGATATTAATTCGTTAAAAAATAAGAACATTTTACGAATTTTTTCGATGAATTCAATTATTATTTATAAATAATCAAAAATTATATTTCCTTTATGAGGAATTTTAGTTATGTGAAAAATACTAATTTTTGTGTGATTACTTAATTGTTATTATTATAAAATACTAACTTTTTTATAGGAAGCAATATATATGCAATGTTATGCTAATATTCTTGGCAAAACACATCCTCTTGTGATTTATTTTAAATTGTTACAATATATATGTTCTTGTTTGATAATTTATATATAATATTTAAAATATTTCTTTAGTTAAAGCAATTAAAAACTCTACATCATTTTATATTAAGCATTTAAAATTACTGATTCTTGACTTGTTTTTTATTTTAACACATTAAAACTATTAATCAAAATATTAATTATTTATTAAGCAATGCTTTTTTTGTTATGAAATACTTGATTATATTCTAGAAATATTATTTTAAATGAATTTTGGGAATTAATGAAAAGGAAATATTGTAAAATTATATAAACTTGATTTAAAATTTTATTATATATATTATAAAATGATAATTTTATAAAAAAAGATTTAATTTAACTAAATTAAAGAGAAATTAAAAAAGAGTAAAAAGTTTTATTTAAATAAATTGAGTTGCTATGAGGGTTTAAATATAAAGTTGTAATTACATTTCTATTTAATGTCAGAGTTCTTTATAATTTATTATGTAAAATTTATTACAGTTAAATGTAATATTATCAGTTATTTAACAATACAAGATAATATTCATTTAGCAATCAATATGGACATGTCTGAGATTTATGAATTGAGCGCAACATTAATCATGCATCTACCTCAGAGAAATATGTAGGTTAGAACATTACAAAATTTTGAGCAGTAAAAATGTACAAAAAAAATCTGTCAATAAAATCACCGCTACTGTGACAATATAATAATAAACATAAGAATGCTCGTAACTGTAACACACTCCCCTCGTTCATGAAATTGTAGAGACTATGGCGAAAGGATGGCTCAATCCTGACATTGCAAAGGGTCTCAATAGAAAGAAATGCCGCCTCTTAGAACACCGTTTGATGAAAGGCATTAATGCCTCCACAACAAAGGAATTCTTTAAACTTTCAACATAATATGGCGAAGAATTGAGGTTAATCTCTATGACAGCTTTGCTTACAAAAAGCATGATTGATACAATAGATTCCCCTATTTTGGCTGTTGGCACTTATGATGGATTTGTCTTCTTGTCCATTGAACATTTTTAACAAGTCAAGGATATTTCTCTAAAAATTAACATATAATACTTAATTGATGAAGTTAAATATTTATAAGAAAACAGTACACACTCACAACAAATTATTTACTATTGAAATAGAGTAAAATATCACAACGCTTTCGAAATCCAAAAAATATTTGATTTTTGACAGGATAAGAAATGCTTAACAAATTTATTACCAACAGAACTTCGAAATAATACATTAATTAAAAATTACTTTTTATAATTGAAAAATTGATACTCAATAAATCAAATCACGCTTAAAAAGTAAATTATATGCTCTTTTTGTTCAAAATAAACTGAAATTTTAACAAAGTCTTGAATTCCTACAAATTTTTTAAAAATTATCAACAGCTTTTTATAGTCAACAGTATCATATGTCATTATTATAATTAGTAGCCTATATCAACCATCAACTGTTTGTAGATTTTTTAAACATGTGATCAAGATTAAAATAGCCACCTTCTGTTGGGCTATTATGATTCCCAATTTTAAAATAAAATTTCTTTAAATAGTTTACTTTAAAAATACGTATGCAATAATTAACTAAGGTTATGATTTTCGAAAACACATTATTCACTATCTTAAGAATGTGTATTTTTTAAAAGATACTAAGCACTTGCATAGTTTTAAATTACTCGTGCCAACTTGCAAAAATCTGCTTTAGAGCTAATTGATGCTTATAATTAAAAAAAGAAAAAAACTAAGTTTTGTGGCAGTTTTCTTAAACTACTGCGATTTGATCTATTGCGTTGTGTCGTATTAAGACAAAAATTTCACCTGCATTGTTTCCCCTTTTTTTCATGATTTTGCATTTAAATTTACTTTAAGCCCTATGAATCTGCTTTTAAGCTCACAGTTTGATATCTAATTTTTTCCTTAACAAATTCAAGTTTAACAATATATTCTTTTAAATCTTTTTTTTTATTGAGAAAAGAGATACTAATAAATTAATTCATATAGTTTTGTGGCAATTCTTGTTAAATCCGACGAATTATATGGTTGGAAAGGGTTTCCACTATATTTTAAAGATAAAAATTCTTACCAATGTTTTTCGCAAAATTTAACTTTGATCAAGGCGCAGAGAATTGCAGATAATAGCAATGTATAATCAGTTGTCAATCAGAAAAATCACATTTCTGGGCAGCTATTATTACTGGTAACGGGGGTCAGACGAATTACCCTACACCTTATTTTATATTGATGGAAGATGTCGATTTTGAGAAGAACTCCTCCAAACCATAAAAGGATCTTGCCTTACTGCCACTCTACAAGATTCTAATAAAAATACCATGATATGAAATATGTTCTGATGGCATGAAAGTGGTGTCCTGGTCTATCTCAAAGGTAAACAACAAAAAAAAAAACTATGAGATACATATATATCTTAGCAGCTCAAATGCACGCTGCAGTGTTGCATTCTTACTAAGAGGGCGATGAATATTTATAGATGTTAATGAAACTAAACACCGTGATAGAAGTGCTTAAAATTGGTTCAAGGAGCATCAGCCTCTCTTTCAACTTCTTCTCTGACAGCCGCAGAGTTCGTATATTAATTTCATAGAAAATATATGAGGTATGGTGGAAAGACACATCAGACAAAAAATAATGTACTCTCCTTTTCCAACCTGTTTACAAAATCTAAAAAGCTGAACAGCCTAAGTATAATATTCTCTGGACATAAATGTACACGAGAAGTATGTAGTTTTATCCAAATGAATAAGAGCTGTTATCCGAGCAAAACTTGACAACAAAATATTAGGCTTGAATTTCTAATTTATTAGACAGTACCTATATGAAACCTAATTAATATTATAAACTATAGTACAGAATTAAATCCATAATAAAATATAAAAATATAAGCATATGTATATATTCTCTTAAATTATCTTGCAAATTGAAATCATAAAAAATAATATTTTTATTATTTCGCATAATGTGTGATTACACGTTTTTCATACAAAATTAACATTCTCTTATGTGTTAAAACTTTTTAAGCGTCTTTTCTTTTATATTCTCTTTCGTCATTATTTGTAAGGCTGCAATATAGCATTCATATAATTTAAATAAATCCCTTTATGTCTAAGAAAAATTTTATTCATAAAAAGCAATAATGGCCTTTTATTATATGATCCGCCTCAAAAAGGGGACGGCGAGTCGGGGCATGTTTTAATTCCTTGGCATCCTAACCCCGAATTCAAATAAAAATGAATCTCAAATACATTTTTATTGTGGTTCTTAGTAGTTCAAACTTAATGTTGCATTGTTATTTGATGTAAAGCTATCACGTTTCTCCATTCAGAAATTGCTGTGCAAATCAAACACGTTCAGAATTATATTTGAGATCAAAAGACGCGACCGATTTAATTATCAAATGTTGATTTTTCCGCTGTTAATAGGAATTATATCAATCATAGGGAGTACACACTATTTCTGCTTATTAGCAATGTTTTCAAGTTGAATTTGTTGAAAAAAGCATTTTGAAATACTGTTTTTTTCTTAACTTACAAAGCATAAATAAACGATGATTGGATTAAAAGTGCAAAATGCATAGTACCTTTATTGCTTCTCGTTTTTTATTTTATTCCTTTATTGGTTATAAAAATGATACAGTCATTTATTGAAATCGATGCACAGTAAATGTAAATAATAATAATACTATACAAGGTTGTATAAAACTAAGATTAACAGAAGTCACGCAATTTTTATATCTTCATATTAATCCATAAAAAAACATAATATTATTTCTACTAATAAATGTGATTTAGTATAAACCGAACCCAGGTTCAAGTTTTGACCTAATTTTTTTATCAAGGACCTAACTCATATTGTCAATTAAACTGAAATGAATTGTGGAAGAGTTAAGGGTTATTATTTATACAAGACAACAGTCTACAACTAATTTAATAAGAAATTAAAATTTTAAATGGAATATTCCACAATAAATTATTAAATATATTGTGAAATAAACTCTTATATGAAAACATCATAGCATTATAATATTATCAGAAAAATAGCTGAGAAATGTATTTTCACTTTGAAACATTTTAAATATTTTTTTTATTAATTCAAAGTTAAGCAATACATCAGATCATCTTTTAATTTTTAATCTGATTCAAAAACACAAAGTTTATACCAGGGATTTAATTCTCATTAGAGAAGATAATTCAATAAATTCTAATCAAATTCAGAAATCCTATTAAAAATAGGACTCTTATTTAGGATCCTATCAAGAATAGGAAAATTATTGAATACATTTAGGAATATTTATTTTTCTAAGCCATGATTAAAATTTCGCTTAAGATGCATAGTACCTTTTAACTCAAACTTCATTAAACATAAAATATTTTTAAGAAAAAAATATTAATTAAAAGCATTTCTAAAGCACTTATTATATGTAAACACTTAAATATTTTCTGTCATTAAGTTGATAGAAAAGATGTCATTATGTTGCGTAACAAAAACCGTTACGAAAACTGTTCGAAAATCGAATTGCATATATTTGTGTGTTTTAGTTTTAAATATTTCCAAAAATGATTGACATTTGCATATCCCATTTCATTATAATTTATTTACAAATTATAAATATCTACAAGAAAAGTACAAAAAATAATATAATTTAATGTTATATATTTAATTTTTAAATATAAGTTTTCCAATATAAATATATTCATCAGCTTTCATATACTATGTTTTTATATGACTCTATTTCATTTATTGAAAAATTAACTTAATGAAATACATACATTATGTCAACTAAATTTCAAAATAATTTTTTAATTATGTGATTTAAACATATTGTAAAATCAAATAAATCATAATTTACATAATAACTATTACATTAAGATCTACATTTGCTTACCTTAATAAATACATTTTTAATGATACAGTTTGATTATTTGGGCAATAAACTTGATTCTCTCAAAGATAATATAATGTAATACTTCTATATACACCTAAATTATTGAAAACATATTTTAATAAAATATATTTTCAATAATTAAACCTTTTTATAAGAATCCTTCTTGTAAAATTAATTTTCTAATCTCCTCTTTATTTACATTATTTAAATTCTTGGGACAATCTTCTATTAACACTGAAAGCATTTTTACAGAAATTTAGATAGAGATATATGATCCTAAATTCAAAAACGATTTCTTTGTAGGATTCTTTTAATAATTCCTGAAATTTAGATTAAATCTTAACCGAATTTTAATACAATTTTAATAGAATTTTCTTTTCTGTAATTTGTTTTAAATTTTAATTGATTTTTCTTTTATTTACGATTTATTCAGCAAATATTACATATTTTATTACAGATCTCGTATAACTCTCTACACGTAAAATAATGAAAAAATATTTTAGAAAATAACTGTTAGTATTTTTATAACTTTAAATAACTTGATCATTTGATAATAATATTCACTAATATTAATTATTTCATATCGTTTTTTATAAAATTGAATATGTAATATAATAAATTATTTTGTGAGAAATCTACCTTATTATAAGATCAATTTTATCTTAATTGAATCTGAATTCATTAGCAAACAATTGCGATTTCATAATATTAACTCCTACAGATTTCATCATATTAAATCCTACAGAATTCTATTTATATTTTCAGTACTATTCACCTAATAAGCAATTTATTATTATTCAAATATCAAGTTTTTATACCCCATATATTGAATTGATAAATCAAAGTCTATTGGTTAGCTTTGGTAAAAATTTTGTAAACAAAATTTATCTCAAAATCCATCATTTGGAACAGGAATTGTTTAACTTTCAGTCTATGTTTTTTATACACACTTAGAACAAAAAGTAAAAACATTAGATTCACTTCCGTCTGAGGCGGTTTCATCAAAGTTTATCGTTGCTTTGTTTTGTCTTTAGAATTGGATGCAATTTTTTATTTTGTTCTTCCTCTAATCCTTTTATATTACAGAAAAAAATACGATGAAGAAGATAAAACTTTAACAAATGAATTCAAAAGGCATTTTTCACTTCTTTTGATTGCCCAATATTATGTACCAAACAAAAAAACTTTAAGCTCTTAGAGCTTACGGAATTATAAATTAATTAATGGATGATAGCCGTTGACAACTACATCTATGATGCATTGAAGAAACTAATTACTTCTGATATTCCACGCGAAATGAGAAAATGAAAC
>JAPDSC010112131.1:0-13534 GCA_026290005.1 Latrodectus geometricus | reverse complement strand
GATACTTACCAGCTGTCATATATTGTTCAAATTTGTAACCCCAAGATGACATTAATTTATCTTTTTCAGTAGCAGTTTCTCGCCTATGAATAGAATCTTCAGTATCAAAAGCACATAAGTATATCACAGATCTGAATTTTGTAGCACAAATTAACCAGTCATCTTTATTTTCATAAATAGTTCCACAAATAGTAGTCAAAAGACCTCGAAAACACACAAAATCAGTGTTGAGTCTAGAAGACCAAAATACATTCAAAATAAATATATATATATGGAAATTTAAACATGAAATAAAAAAATGAAAAAACAACAAAGATAATTTAATAATTTTAAAGGAAGTAAAATGATAAGAGGAATAGATGTTTAGTTTGGAATTTATGAAAATAAACTTGGTAAAAAGAAGTACAAGTAAAGCTAGTGCATAGTAGATTATTGATTGGCTTGAGGTCCAATATTGGACAAATCTGCATAGTACATACTTAAAATTTTATTTCTAATTTTGTTTTAATTTTATGATAAATTCTAAATATAATTTTATGATAAATGACTAGTCAAATGTATTAAGGGGGAGATGTATTAAAAAAATTCAATAAATATATATGTAAAAGATTAAAATGGATTAAATAGAATTTAAAATTAATTTATTTTGAAGTTTAAGAGCAATCAAATGTTGCAAACTTAAAATTGTGCTGTCAAAATTACAAAGCATAAATCCTAGAAATTAAGACAATTGAAACATGTGTACTGTTGAAATTTATGTACATTAAACACATCAAAAATGGAAGCACACTGAAATAAGAATAAATACTTGTGTGTAAATTGGGTAAGGTTGGTTGATTTTAATGGCGCAAGGTCCAAGTAAGGACAAACTCCACCAGACATCAGATAAAAATTATTCTTATTTTCTTTAACCCATTAAAATGTGAAAATAAATGTTTTGTATAATGATTTCCATATTTATAAAAATTAAAAACCTGAGATTAAAATACTTCTAAAATTAGATAAAATTAATAGCTTTTAAAAATGTAAAGAAATTGCAATGAGGTGGTTCCCCTAGCAACTCTTGTAAAATATTGCTCTTAAAAAATTTGAAGCGGTAGCAGTTAAAATCCAGACACACAATTAAAATAAAATGTACTGCATATGGTTCATCACATGTTTCATGAGACTGCGGTGGCCTGGTTGGTTAGGGTGACGCTCTCGTAATCAAGTGGTGAGTTCGAATCCCGGCTAAGCTGAAAATCCGCGTGTTCACTAATGACGACTGGGGCACGTAAAATATGTCGGTTGCAATGTCCTCCCATTCCAAATTAATACCTCTGGGGGTGGTTGGAGCCAGGCTATGGGTCTTCTCTGGTTTCAATCTCTAAATTATAAGATTCAGATGGTGCTGCCTTCTATGAGCCAAAAGTTGTACTTCCACCTTCGTATGAGGGTGCTCTATTCAAAAACGGAAGGCGCTCTCTCTCTCTCTGACTTCATTTGCCTAGTCTCTTACGGGCGGGCTTAGCGTTGCCAAATATCTTTAGAAACAACAACAACATGTTTCCCACTAAGTATTTAAATCACTTAAGAATAAATACTTGTGAGTGAAAAGCTTGTGACCAATACGAAGGCGAGTCAGTCTGACATCTGTACTTTGTACAGGTAAAACAGATAATGGAATGATAAATGAAAAGATGGAATAGAGTTTGTTGCTGACTTGCATATTCCAAGATTCCTGCCAAAGAGAATGTATGAAATATTTGAATCCTTTCCTCACGTCTATTGATGAAATGAAAGGCAGGAGAGATGTAGATACAGACTTTGCAGCCACAACAGCCTTCTCATTGCCATCTATTCCTATGTGGCTTGGTATCCAACAAAACAGAATCTCAAATCCATTTCCAAATGCTGAATCAAGTAAATTAAAAATTTTGGACATAATTGGATGGCAATTAAAGTTACAATTTTTCAAAGCTTCTAAAACTCTTACTGTCAGTATATATTCAAAATTTATCCACATTTTTAGTACTCACATACAGAAGAGCACAGTATATAGCCATGGTTTCAGCAGTGAAGATGGAGCAAGATTTGTGAAGGCTGTAACTGTAACTGAAATCTGTAACAACATAAACTCCATAGCCAATGTGTCCCATAGTTTTGGATCCATGAGTAAGTCCAATTTAAAGGCAATTAAGTTTTACAAGTCAAGCAGTTTAAAAAGTAGAGCCAGAATCTCAATAAATAATAAAAAATTTATAAATTAACATGGTGGTAAAAATATTTTATTTTTTCTTCTGACATGTTAGATGGAAATTTTTTAGCACCAAATACAAAGAAAACTTCTGACTCAACTTTTATACATGAATATAAAATTCTGCAAGCAAATTTTGTCACAAAGATTTGTGATGCATAGGAAAATAATGTAAATCAAACCTTAAGATATATAACGACAAACAATTTTGAATATGCACTAAAGGATATATGAATGAGAAGTATGGAAATTGTAAAATAAAAATATTAGGATTTATTATATATTAGAATGAAAAATTTAATTTTACCAATTTAGATTGAATAAAAAACATATCAAAAAATATCACATACAGTAGAAGTAAGCAAAATGTATTAATAAATAAGCATTGATACATATATATACACACACATTAGATAAAATAATTGTTAATATATATGATAAAATATATGAAACTTGAAGAAATATAAATAGTAAACCATTACTGTTGACATATACATTGAAATTAGAAATTAAAAAAATCTGACACATTAAAATGGATTTAAATAAATTTTAAATAATTACAGTAACACTTTTTATTTATTAAAAATTTATTTAAAACCTATGTTATTAATGTAGTTTATTTAGCACTGCCTTCTCCAGCACAGAATGTTACTTTGCATAGCCAGAACTTTTTTTGTTAAGATTTATAATAAAAATTATTAAAAAAATATTCAGATAATTTATGTATTATTATTACCTAAAGTTAATAACTCTTAACATGGTTAAAAAAGGTTAATATCTGCTTAGAATACCATATTAGTTTTTAGAGTATTTTTTTTAAAGCAAATATCAATATTGTACTCATTTCAATGTGGCACAATAAAAGGTTGAAATGCAATTTCTCCTAAATCTTTTGCCAAAAATTTCAACTGTTTCTTGGAAGAATGATAAATATGCCAGTTCATAAAAATAGAACTTAAAAAAATTTCTCTCTTAATATCCTAACCAATAAAGGTGATTAAATTAAAAAGTATTTAAAGCTACACCAAGCAGTGAGTGAAAGGTTCTGTATTGAAACAAACAAACAATAGTTCTAAACTATTTAAATAAAAAAAAAATTACAATATATGATAAAAAAAAAAATGGTATTTACGTATTAGTGCCACCACAGCTTTTTAAGCCAACTGAATTTCAAAGAAATTTCATTACAATTTTGTAATTATAAATAAACTTTTCATAGTTAAGAAATTTTCTAACTATAGATTAAGCTCAAATTCTACTTAAATTTTAGAGCAAAATTAGCTGTGGTGATGTTAATAAGTAAGTAACAAAAATTTCATGAATAAGAGGAGAAGGGATTTAAAAAAACGCTTAGAAGTGATTTTAAGTGTCATGTCAAGTAGTATTGCTTTTATTATTACCTAAAGTATACTACATTTGGAATAGAAAGTACAACTTGTGATTACTTAAAAAAATTATTTTAGTATTTTAACAAATGAATAAACAAACTAAGATGGTTAAATTTTTAAACATGTAAAGCATAAAAACTTTGTAAACATAATTAAACATGTAAAGCATAAATTTAAAAAAGTGTAGTTGTGATAGAGAATACATAATTTTTAACTTATTTCTTTGGACAAGAACAAATTTTTCTAATGAGATTCACAAGATGTATATTTGAAAGTACACTTTAATTTTAAGAATATGCTACACTCACTTTTTTGTAACAGGATGTCGAAAGTTATTTTTTACTTCTTCCTGATGATATAATATCCATGTCAATAATATATCAATTTTTTCTTTTTTACCGAAATCTTTCCTAATAGCAGAATGATATCCAGCATTAAGATCCATACTTAAATAGTCCGGTGAAGAAGGAATTGATATATATTTCAACTGGTGATTATCATCATGATACTTTCTATCACCATCTAATGAAAAATGTCCGATTTCAGAAGGTTCCCGGAAAGCTGGAAATCTGCCATCATATGATTGAGCATTTTGTAACCACAATTCCATTATAATTAATTTTTACAATAATGGTAACAAAATGAATTAATGAAGATTTATCAATAATTTGATATCCACTAATATTAATAATCCTTAATTATGAATTTAAACACTATGATGGAGTAGAATTAAATTCATAATTATACATTTGGAAAAGTGACTAAGGAATATGATTTTTTCTGTCATTACACAAACAATTCTCTATTTTCTTACTATTTTAATGGGGAGATCCCCTTTCTAATTATAACTAATGCTTTTAATTAAAATTATAAATATCATTTAATGGCAAATGTACCTAAAAGGCAGCGAACGTAGTAAAGCTTATTTAAGTTAAAAAAAAATCGTAAATAAAAAAATTAAATAATAAAACTTAAGATATTTCGAAAGCACACTTTGAATTTAGATGTACAAAAAAATACATCAAAACAATACACTTGCACGGTAAATTCGTTTTTGTTACTTTTTAGGAATTTTCAGCAATTACAAAGCTATGATTCAAAGTACGTAAATTGAAAAATATAAATATTCAGAACAAATTAAATATTTGTATAACTCGGTTTTCACTCATCAGTACATAAAAGGTTTCACTGTCGTTTGTATGCTCAAAATGTAAATAATGCATCATTTCACTACATTTCATCTTCCTGTACAATTTTGCAATATTTTGCTTATATCGGAAGGCTTGGTAAGTGAGATGTTGTTTTAGCAACAAATGATGATGTCATTATCGTGTCCATAAAGTAATGCAGGAGTCCTAAATGTCTCCAAAGATGTCGAAGATAGTCCTTGCGATCTCTACAGCTTTGTCTGAAAAGACTAATTCCACTGGATCCTCTATACTGTTGTTAAAAAGCTTGAGCAGTATTTCTTTTTTTTCCTGTGCTGCCAATGGACACGAAAACAACAATAACGGTGAACATGTGCTTTGGGTCCCCTGCTAGGCGCGTTTTCAAAAACGCCGATACCATGGCGAAATTATACCGCTATTTCAAAGTCAAACTTTGAAGTGACTAATGAAAAGCCTAAAACCAACGAGTAATTAATGAGCAGGCATGAAAAAGTGCTTCAAATTCGCGAGTTGGCGAGGAAGGGGATCTAAACCGCAATTTAACCATAATAACAATATTGCTGGACAGCTGAAGATGTGTTGTGGAGACAATTGGGTGCTATCCGGGTCATAAGGACAAAGCCCGGTATAGCTCCTTTGTCCATCTGCAGAGATTCGCAAACCTTTCAAGTCTTTTTCCAGGTCAGGTTATTATAGTTGAAATAGTTCTGTCGATGTTTAATTCTGGAATATAAAACCTTTTAGCTTGCAGGCAGGTTAGTCTACAGCTGGCAGCTGCTTTGGTATCTCTAAGGATTAGGCATTTGAATGGCTGAAGAGAACATAGAGCTAGGAGTAGTCCTTTCTCTATGGAAGAGAATCACGAGTAGCTCTGAACGAGCTCAACGGCTTTCTCGTTGTCAGGTATATCTACGTGGGCCGGTATCCATTGTAAAATGCAGGATTTTTGGATTGTAAAAATTTTGTGGATTACCACAATAATCTCATGGCTAAGTTAACATTTGTCTCTCTGTATCGCCTGCAGTGTAGAACATATATCAGAAAAAATAATGATACTCCTGGATCTCTGATCAACTTTAGATAGGTAAACCTCCAGAGCACACTTAATGGCCGTGAGCTCAAATGTAGGCCATGGAGGAAGCATAGAGCTAGGAGTAGTGCTACTCCTTTCTCTATGGGAGGAAGGAATATACCTCCTTCCTCTATGAATATACCTCCTTTCTTGTGTTCCTTCCTCCATGATGTAGGCGGACAGGAGAATGCCGCCATTGGTTCCTTTAGGTGGTAGAGAGGAAATAAAATATTCTCCGCCAACCAACTGCAGAAGTACAACACTTTCGGTTTCTGGCAACCCTCCTTCCATGAATTGAGAAATTTAGCAACAAATAATACATATTTATTCATTTTTTATAGTTTTTAACTATATTTTGACTGAAGTGGAGATGATGGCTTTTTGATAGGTTAAATTTGTCCTTCATGAGGTAAAAATATGGAGTGCCCATCATTTAAACAAATTTACAAATTTTTGTTCTAAAAAGCAGTGAGCTCGATATTTAACCATACAGTTTATTGGCCTCTCTTATCCGATATAGAAAACATTATGCTTGGTAAAAGTTTCATAGAGTACGATGTTAACCCTTTGGGTACATTTGACGAGTAAGACTCGTCATCTGCTTTCTTTAATATAATACAGTCTGTAAATAATTCAATACTCGAAGGATATAGTATTTTGTGTTTAGAATGTGCCAGCTCAGGCATGGACCATTTCATCATGACGATACTGTTTACTAGATAGTTGACTACAGCTAGCAGTTAAATTAGCACAGACAAATTCCAATAAAAGCAAAGCTTGTAAAACAAATGCACGAGACAATTTGGGAATTGATGTCGGATTTTAATGAAAGAAGAAAAAGTATATAAAATTTTAGCTTGTATAGATAATTAATTTGATTTACTTTAAAATATATTCAAATAAATTTTACATCAGTATTGTTTTAAAGGTTTAATTATTTGATTTAATTGCAAAATGATATAATTAACAATCGTCTTCGTTTTTGAAAAAACTATTATTTATAATTTATATTGCTCGCTGTAAATGGGATAAATTGCGGTTTAGGTCCCTTTCTTCGCCAACTCGCGAATTTGAAGCGCTTTTTCACGTATGCTTATTAATTACTCTTTTGTTTTAGCATTTTCATTGGTCGCTAATTAATTTTCACTTGAAATAGCGGTAAAATTTTCGCCATGGCATCGGCGTTTTTGAATACGCGCCAAGCCGGGGACCTAAAACACATTTTCATCAAAAGTTCATATATTATAATTATTTTGCTTTACATCTTTTGAAACAATATTTATACAGTAATATGGTACTTAGGTATTATCGGTCAATTCTCTGTGAACGGTACGCTCCTTGTACGATACGCATATATACAATTATTAATTAATTGTATATAATATTGTATAAAATTATATTATTTCTATAAAATAATATAATTTTATATTATATTAATTGTATATTGTATAATTATATTAATTGTATAAAAATAACGTACCGTACATTGGGATACAGACGGTATTATCCCATCGACCTTTTACACCATAAAATTATGTCATGGGATTTTGCCAATTTTTTTATAACTTTCAAAATTTAAAAGAAAAGAAAAATAGCTTATAAATAAAAACTATTTGTTATTTATAGGGTGCTAAATCGAATTACTTTTATGCAGATATGGTCGACGGGAATGCATAAGTATTAGTGATATTTATTTAAAATAAAAAAATGCACATAAGGTAAGAAATATTTAGGATAACATTTTTTACCCCACATGCAGCAGCCAATGTTATTGTCTGGGAAATAATTTAAACATATCTATTTGAATGCTTATAGCTAAGTTGAAATAACATATTTTGTTATTAAAAATCTTTCTTTCCTTTAAAATACTATTAGATAGCAAGACAACCTTTAAGATTTAGAGGTGTTCTTCTGTAAAATTTTTTAACTGTTGTCATAAAAATTTATGACAGCTAATTTATTATATAATTCTTGATATCATTATAGGGAGAATATATCAACAAGAAAAATTACTGATAAATGTATTATTATTATTATCATTTTTATAGTCATGTAGCATTAAGTTTTATAGTCAAGTAATATTTTTAACCGAAAATGAAAAAATTGCTAATTTTTATGAAACTTTCGTTTTTTGTGTATTATAAAGACACTATTAAGTTATATTTGCCAGTAGCATAGCTTATTAAAATGTGTATTATATTGTATGTTGCATTATTAATTTAAGATTTTTATTTCAATTTTCAGTATTCAAGTAAGTTTTTTTTATTTATGTCCAATAGTTTAAAATAATTGGATATTGTTTAGGCAAATATTTTTTACATTATATCTTATACATACATGTGATGAAAAAAAAATTTATCTTTACTGATAAATAAGTTTTTATTAAGTGTTCCATTTAATTAAATTTAATCACAAAATGATATAAATACATAAAAAATAGGAAAAATATTAAACTTTTTTGAAAATATTTAAATATTATAAAAAAATGTGGAATGCAATACTTTTTCTCAAATTATTTTCGAATTAAAAGGCAACAAAAAATGATTAGTTATTTTGTAATCCTTTAGATAAGAGTAAGCATTTTCATGCCTTATTGCTTTAGCTAGAATTATATGTGTTTTAAAATTTTGGTATTGATTATTTCAACTTCATATCAATAATATATTAAAATCTGTTATTAATCTTGATACTTGTGTCTGTGTTTCTTTTTTAATTTTGCATAAAATTAGTAGAGAAGGTTACATTCTGTAGATAACTTTATGTGAAATGAATTGATTTTAAAAAAGGAAAACATACAGCTATATAATTTATCTTGTTTCACTCAGTAAAATAAATTTAATATAATTCAGCTGTATCAATTTTGGTTTTCTGAATGTATCTTTAAAATATATATTTATAAGAATGTAATTTCCTGTTAATTATGAAATATAAAAGGAAATAATTTTATTTCCAAACACACACACACAAAGTTTTTAGGTTAATTCCCAGTGAACGGTACGCTCCTTGTACGGTACGCATATATACAACGGTACGCATATATACAATTTTTAATTAATTGTATATAATATTGTATAAAATTATATTATTTGTATAAAATAATATAATTTTATATTATATAATTATATTAATTGTATATTGTATAATTATATTAATTGGGTAAAAATAGCATACCGTACACTGGGATACAGCCAGTTTTTATTTTGATGTCTATGGCCATGAATATTTAAATGGAAGAAAGTGATATTTTTCTAGTAATTATTAAACCAAGTTTTTAATGTAACCCTCTCTAATAAAAGACCAATGGCCTCAAATAAAAGAGGAAGGCCCAAAAAGAGATGAAGAGACTGCGTGGAAGAGGACTTTGCCATCCTAAAAGTAAAGTATTGGAGATCAATTGCTGGGAGAAAGGGAGATGGGGGAAAGCTTCTGAGGAAGGCCTAGGCCCACAAAGGGCTGTCTTGCCAATGCTGATAAATTATTAAACCACTGGGTTACATCTTATTAAATGTCACTTATAAAGAAATTTTAAGAAACATATTTTTATCATTTTATTTTAATTATATAAAAAACAAACTAATCACCAAAATAAATAATGCAGTTAAGTATTCTTGAAATTAGATACCGTATTTTCCTGTATATAATCCGCAGTGCCGTATAATCCGCGGGAATTTTTTTCCGGTGACTAGTCTAAAATATGTACTGCTGGTAATATAGGTGTCACATAAAATAAAAAAATGCACAGTAGGATTAACAATTTAATAAATTGTATAGAAAAAAAGCATTTATTATGAGAAATATCAGTCTTGATCCAGTTCATCGCAAAGTGCGATAAACTTGAGATGAAAGCACGAGATCGTTCAAAAGCGATAATTTTGAGAAAAGAGTCTTGTAAAACTTATCGATATTTAGCTTCTAATAACTTTTAAAACGATGTTAGACATATTTAAATTAATATATATTTGCTTCGTTAATATTTAAATGAAAGAAATGGATTATTTACAAATTGCGTATTTTATACAATTATTTTTTATACCGCGCGTGCTTTTTCACTTCACATTAACACATTTGACGCCATTGTTTTTATTTGCTTTCGCTATAGCTTTTAATTTGAAATATACTGTGTAACTTAAAAATTTTCGCTTCAATATGACGATATACGAATTTGAATATTTTCAAAACGAAACAGCTCACATCAAGGCAAATTGCAAAATGGCGTTAGCGAATTTACAACCGTAAAATCTTTAAGAGGAACCGAATTCGTTTTTGAACGTAATTGTACGAAGTCGATTATAGTTTAAATAACTCAGGTGTGTCCTGGTACTACCTGTTATTTATTTTATGAAACATAAAGAGTATTTCTTTCAAAACTTTCTTGTAAGCTTTTCTGATGGAGAATGTTTTTTATCAGATAATCCGCGGCGGCGTATAATACGCACAACGAAATTCGGAACTTTTTTAACACATAATCCGCGGATTATATACAGGAAAATACGGTATATTCCTAAGCAAATCAAAAGTAGAATTTGAAAAGACCATATTAAGCATATAATATTATAACAACTATATCACAAATATAACATACAAGTAATAGTTGAAGGAAAGAAAATTCAGCATTTTCATTTCTGAAAAACCAAAATGTTATGTTTCTCAAAGATTATATTTAAAACAAATGCTTGACTAGAGAAAATAAATCAACAATATTCAGCATTTCTGTCAAGACGATTAAAAAAAAAAAAAATAATTTCCTCTTTCCTCGCCCCAATAAATTACTGAAATCACTGAAAAAATTCTCCAAATTGTTCCTAGTATCATTTTTTTTATCTTTCAGATTACTGTTCTATAAGGTACAGAAACATTAACTTTAAAAGTTTCTGTTCCTAATAGAATAGTGTTATGTAACAGAAAAAGGAATTCATGTTATCTAACAGAAAAAAATACTGGTACTTATGGCAGGTGTGTACTGAGGAAGTCAGACTCTATACCAAATTATAATTCGAAAAGTGGAGCAGTGCACCCTACATTGCCAGCCAGGCTGGCACAAAAAAAAAAGATAAATAAATTTCTATACTAGCTGATAAATAGCTTATGAAAAATCTTTCCTTAATGCCTTTATTGAATGATACAACAATAAAGAGAATTTTCACTGTATCTAGAACTGTAAAAGAATGATTGTTTAAAAAAATTTTTCCTAATCTTATATTTTTCAGCTTGACAAAAATGCAAACATGATGGTTAATGCTGCTTAAGATATCTAAAAAAATATATTCAAAAACTTAATTTTTTTTAACATTGATTTACTGGTGAAGATTGATTGAACATTGATTTATTTTAACATTTTTAACTGGTGAAGTATTAAAAAAAAGTTTATTAAATTTATTATAATTCATAAAATACCATTGATAATAATCGATGAATAAATTTTCTAGTTAACACATATTTGTGTAAAAGAGCTCTTTGTTGCATGCAGGCAGAAATTTTGGTTACTAAAAAGTATCTGATAAAATGACTATCTTAACTAAATATATTTCATTTATTAATCTTATTGGAAATCAAAACTAAAAATATTTGAAGAAAGTAAGATCCTTATATTAAACCTATTTTAATTGTTCATTTAAAGAAAACTGATTCATATATTAATTTTAGAATTTTTATGAAATTATTGAGTTTAATAAATTTTTGTTGCATTGTCAAGCTTGCTGGCTTTTTCAGTATAAAGTTTTATTCTGATTCTGTTATTAAAAGATGAAGTAAGATTGTTTTTTAAATGAAAAAAGGAATTTAAATTTAATGGTGGTTTGTAATATAACTATACATATTTGCAATGACACATATATCTGTCAATTGTTGAAATAATGTGTTATGATTGGAATATTAAATTTTTCATCATTCATTAAAATATACTAAATATTTATCTAAGAAATTTGTTTCCAATGTTGAAAACAAAATTTGAGCATTAATTAAATTAAAATTGTGGTATTAATATTTTTTTCTAAAAAACGCTGCTTGCTTGAATCTCACAAATCCTAAAAGATTTTCTATAATTATTATGAGATTTCTAATTAGTAATCATCATTTAAAAAATTCGAAACAAATTTTAAAGAATATTTTTCCGTTTCTGGTAAAATCAGTAATAAAATTAGATATCTATTTTTAATTGTTTGTGCTAGTAAAATTATTATTTTGATCATTAATTCATCTGTTTTCTAATTCAATTCTTACCACATATATGGATTTAACCAGTGGTTCAGGATCCATTTTAAATTTTAGGTGAAGGACAAATTAGTCTGTGGGTATAAATTACATCACACAACATCAAGCTAAACTCTAAACAACTTTCTGTTTTGCATAGTTAAGAAGACCTGTAATTATGAAGAAAATGATAACAAAATTTTCTATTAATGTTGGTTAAATTTTTTTCTTAAAATCTCTAAACAAAAGATGGGTACTAAGATATTAATTTTATTCATAGAAAATCCTTTTATTTTAAATTAACAGATTGATTAATAAGCAATTCCTAAATAGTGAGATCTGTAGAAAAAAGCAAAAATTTACAATCAAGAAACATAGAAATTTAAAACGCATGAGTCGCAAAATAAAAAAAAATTTCATTTAGGGAAATTATAGGGAGTTTTGTATTGTTATTTGTGACATGTTTTCTAACATACTGCCAATTTTGTTGGTAATTGTTTTACAGCCTTTTAAAAGGAAAAGTATTGATTTTCTTTAATTATGCAGCATAGCTTTAAAAATTTTTCTTACCCTGAATCTGTTTATTTATAAAAAAAATTCAGAATTTGAAATCCAAAAATATCAGACTAGCTATAAAAATTAATGGCTTTTAAATTATTTACTATTGTTATATAAATTAAATCATAAGTAATTATCATTTTTGGAAGAGAGCTCAAAAGTACTTTTAACATATGAATAAAAATATTTTTAAATTTTTTTCTTTTATATTAAATATATTAACTTTGATTATTGGAATCAGAATCAAAGAAAGAATTAAAATGGGTTTGTAACTATTGACAGTTTAAACGATATGTAAATAAATTAGCCCATAATTTTGATTTTGTTAAGATTATAATATTACATATTGTTATTTTGGTATTGAATTATGCAAAATTGACATTATGTATGAGATAAAAGTTATTTAAATAGTTTTGTAAAATGATTTCTGAATTATTTGAAGTTATAACTTTTCTATTAAATTATTTATGTCTTCCTATTTATACAAAAGATTTAAAAAAAATTTTTCTTTCAGAATTATCAAGTTTTTAAGAGATGATTTTTAATAAGACATATTAATGAAGATAAACATATTTAGGCAATTATTTTATACAAGAAAGTTATTAACCATTAGCAAATGCAAAAGAATTTGCTTAAATTTATATAGTCAACAGAGAAATTCACAATCCAAATTGGCCACTATGAAGATTGACACACCTCAATTCCATGCAATATTTACACCAGAAATAAATATTTTATCAGAACTTTTTAAGAAACATGGCTTTGAACTTCGAATGGCTGGTGGTGCTGTACGTGATTTGTTGATGCACAAGCACCCTGAAGATATTGATTTTGCTACCACAGCAACACCTGATGAGATGAAGAAAATGTTTGCAGATGAAGGTCATTAATTTTATATTATTAATATTTATTAGTGAAGTAA
>JAPDSC010112130.1:0-13365 GCA_026290005.1 Latrodectus geometricus | reverse complement strand
TTTTCTTGTAAAAATATTTTTAATGAAAATAATTACCATATATTTTTAATTTTCTTAGAAAATAGTTTGAATCTAACAGTTGATGCGATATCGCTTGGAGGGGGGATAAAATAGACGATTAATTAATTCGGTGTATTTACGAAAACTAATAATATTTTTAAAGATTCATCATGATAAATGTCAAACATTAAACTTCAAATTTCCGCAAAGACAGCTGAAATGGCGATGAAACAATCATTCAAAAGAGCGTGAGACAGCTGAATTGCATTAATTGCGATGAGCTTTTGAAAATAATGAAGGAGTGGCAGATGAAATGTTGTATTTTTTTCAACTCTCGCGTTTGTTACATGAAAATTTTACAATGTTTTGAATTGTGATAATTGGTGTGTCTTCTATTTTGCCGCATCCTGTTGTGACTAAAGGATTTGAAAAATATAATCGGCGTTTTTTCAGTCACTTCTGCAATGTTTGATTTTTTTTCTCTTTGTTTGAATCTACGAGTCTTCACATTAATTCATATGACTCGTATTCACCAAGAATTTTCTCAGGAGTAAAACACGACACTAAAAAGCTACAATAAAGTTTGGGATAAATATATAAGGTTTTTCTTATTTTTATTTTGAGACGATTAATAATAATTTCACAGTCTTAACGACAACTGAAAGTGAACTTTTCTGTATCGCTTCTTGATAACTTAAGTGAAATCTGATTTTTTTCTAATGTTATTAACGCATTTTATTTCTTAAAAGTTTTCATTAATAATATTTCAGTTTTATGAAATTTTCTTTCTTGTGAGTAATTTTTTTACTATGTTATTATACTCAAAATAAGATTAAATTTCCACATTTTTTTTTATAAAAGGAAATCAAAAATATTAAAAAATATTGCTGCCGCTTTTAGGTTTGTTTAAACTTTCCAATTTTTGTGAAAGACTTTCAAGTTTTCGAAGTTTCTACTGTTCAATTTTCTTAAATTTGTTGCTAGTTGTAACTCATAAACAAAGTCGGTAGTGCCACAGCACACAAGCGTGTGATTGCGTATATTTAAAAACATGGAAACTGAAAAAAAAAAAAAAAGTATTGAATTTTTATCGATTCGTCATTGATGCACGAAAAAAAAAGAAAATTTTGAGCTTATTCAAATAGGAAACATAGACGAAACTCCACAAAATTTTACTGTGTTCACAAACAAAACTGTCAGCGATACAACAAGTGTTACTGTTAAAATTTGAGGTTATGAAAAACTACTAGTATTAGTATTGTAAATGAAGTCTTGTAGCATGTTACTTAAATTTAAAATACTATAAATTCATTATAATATGATCAGAGCAAGTAGAAAAGTTTTATCCTTCAAAAATGTGTATAAAAAGGGGGTGCGTCTTATATTATGGCAACTACCATATTTAGTTTGTCATATTTCTATTAGGTTAAAAATATTATTTTTTATTTGGAGCATATTTATATTTTATTATGTTTTCATTAACTTCATTTTAAGACTACAAACGTTTCTCTACTATGTCAAATTAGTTTAAAAAATTTAAAAAAAAAACGTAAACAATGTAGATTTTTCTTAATGTAAATTATATCGCTTAAAAAAAGAATCCATATTATTATAAACTATCCACACATCACGTATTTGCTGTTTAAGATTCAATAAAATATTTGTTTGAGCATTTCCGTTACTTTGTTCTCTTTCTAATTTGACTATAACGAATTTGAAAAATTTAATGGAATTTACATTCTATAGTAATCTATAGTATTGCATACATGATTTTTCCTTCTTTTCATAAATTTTCTTAGTTGTAATGAAAATATTTTAATTATTTCTTGGCTAATTTATTGCAATTATACGCATGAAAAATATGTTCTTTTTTATTTCCTAACTTATAGGCGGATTTTTTCGGTAATATGTTAACTTCAAGATTTATTAAATAAATGGTGTGAAAATTTTCTACCATTAAATAAAATATTTAGTTTGAATCACTGGAATCAAAACAGAATGCATAAGATTTTGATGGAATAAAATATCCGGAATATTTGTTCTACATTCTTTCCTTTAAAATATATAATTCCAAATTTAATTAGAATGTAATATGTGTGTAGAAATGCTTAACTTAAAGGCTTAATTAAATTGATATAAAAATAATAAATGCAAAAAACGTTCAGGGTTTTTTTTAACCATATGTTTATATAGTTTATTTTTTTATGTTAGCTTTATGGAATATATATATATATATATATATATATATATATATATATATATATATAGTCAGTATCTGAGAGATTCATAACACATTAAAACATATTCAAGTAACAAATTAACGCGTGGAAAAAACAATTCAAAATCGAAAAAAATATTGGAAATATAATTTTTTTTAGTTACATTGTTAGAATGTTACTGAAAAAAGTTTTTTTCAGTTACATTCTCTGAAGCATTTTCCAGAATATTAATTTTTTTTTCTTTTATAAAAATATTGCACTTTTGAAAGACTGGAGAACCCAATGTTATTCATATCTTTCTCTTCTATCGTTATCTGTAGATGTCAGCCTTAAAAGGCTGGAAAAACCACTCTTCTTCATTTTTGAAGCGTGCAGAATTCCGGAACAATGTGCACAGTGATATAAAAACAATATTTTGTGTTTTAGCTATAGTTAATTGTAGTGTAAATTAATTAATCACAAACTCCATACTCATAAACTTAAAAATGAAGCTTAGCCTACGTTTTAAGTTATCCAGAAACGAGCTTCCTAATATAGGTTTAGATCCATTTTGCAAATTCTTTCTTAATTCAACTTCTGACTGAAATTCGGATGAGACATAGGCTATGAATGTTATTTACACAGGTTATTCGTTAAATCTGTAGTGGAAATTCTATACGGAAGACGACGCTACCGTAATGTTGTATAATAATTTTAATTTTGAAAAAAATTCATATCCTGGCTTACATTAGAGAGCGCGCAATTAAATTTTCGCAATTACGATAGCCTAATTAAGCTATTCAGAAACTCGTATTTTTGTACACATATTGCATTTTGCGATACGTAAAAATAAAGGCTTTCATTTGGCCGAATTTGCCGATAGTTACTGCAAAAAATTAGTTGAGTTCCGCCCTAGAAAGCCATGGATTTACGAAATATAAATTTTTTTGTGTCCATACGATAAATTAATGAAGAAGCTAACAAAACTGACGAATTTTACACTATATTCATATTTGTTAAAAAAATATTAATAAAAAGGAAAAATAAATAAATTTTCTATTTAATATTGGGGGGGTGCTCTAATGTGGAGGCTAGGGCAACTGCCCCCTATTTTCGCTCCTTTGTCAAATTCTGAATTCTCCAAATAAATAGTTCTTTTAATACTGTATAAATATATGTATAGATGCATAAGATAAAAATATTTCCTCTCGATATAATTCTGCTATGATTAGAAAGTCATTAATAATTCATTATGTAGTCAAAATTTAAAAAAATAAAATAGAAAATGTTTCCGCTCATCGAATAATTATTTTTTTATTCTATTGATATTTTAAAGAACGTCTCCATTCTCTGATTGGTTCCTCCCAGTTTGTCAAACTAGGTCATACAATAACTTTACGGGCACGTGACTCAGTTAGACCAATCAAAAGTAACTTTGATAACTAGATGAAAGTCCTTCCACTCGCGAATGCAATCATATTCGAATTCACCAGCTAGTCTGTTGTGTTTTCCGCTTTCTTTACATTTGTTTCATTTGCTTATGAACACTTTGTTCATTATTTTATCGACGCTCTAATCCTCTGATATTAAAATGGTAAGTTAATTTTACACTTGTTAAACTTTACATATAATCTAGTTAATGACCATTGTTTTTAAGAACTGAGAATGTTTTATTTTACTTAGTTTAATCCTAGTCTAAGTAAAAAGTCGATAATTACTGGCTAATATTCCATAATTACGAATTTCCGATTTTTTTCTGAAAAGTTAATAAAGATATTGCAATTTTTCAATTTACTTAGAGCCTAATCATTTAACTGATTGACTATGATTGATTGACGCAAGTATTTAATCATTGTTCTTATAATGCTTATACTTATAGAAGTAACTTTAAAAATACTCTTAATATTCATTAAACTGTAACACACACGAATGAAACGAACTTTTCTGTATTAGTATTTAATATAATTTCTTAACATGACTTATCTTTAATTTTAAATTTGAAGAATAGATACGGCTTAATTAACGCATGAATCATCACGAAAGCTACCAAATTAAAATATTGCTCTCTATGGATGTTTTTTTTATTGCAAGTATTGCTTGCAATAAAAAAACATCCATAGAAGTATTAACATCCATTGAAGTATTGCTTCTACATATAAGAAATCTTAAACTTAAGTTACTTGTAATGTATAGAAGTACAAGTGTAACAGTTTTTTAGATTTATTTAAAGATTTTAAAAGAGACTAAAGCAAAATTTCCTCTCGATAATATTCAGGTTTTGAAAATTTTATTTTTACTTCAGATGTGACCAAAGTTGAAATATGTTTCCATTATAAATTTTTTATTTTAACTTGCTATAAGTTACCGTACAAATTTTCTTTATCGTAATGTAGCAGAAGTCGTCCGTTTTTCTGCGTTCGGTTTAAATTTTTCTTTGAAAGGCCTTGTTTAATACATGGACAATTGCTTAATTTAAATTTTACCTGAAGAAATGAGGCTGATAAATAAATTTAGGAATCCCATTATCATATAATTTTCAATACTTCGTTCCGAAGTAAACAATAATTTGGGAGTTACCGTTGTGAAAATTTTACCTTAAACATAAAAGAATATATTTGACATGTTAATGTGTAAATATTACAAAACTGATTTCTAGTCTTTAATGGAGATGATTTTATTCTCTGCGCACTGTAGAAACAACCCTAGTAAATCAAACTGAGAGATAGTTCTCAATTAGAAAATTTCACACATAATTAATCTAAGAGCGTATTTGTCATTCCATCAGTATCCACAAATCGGTAAAGTTTTGCTTTATGAGAAAGTATATTAAGAAATATTTCTGTTTGATTTGATCAGAAAACCATTGTGCTGTATCTTTAAGTTAATTGTTTAAATTAAGAAGTTTTAAAATGTCGGTACATTTCTTTTTATTTTTGAATAACAACGTAAATTTTGGAATCATTTTTGAAATTGGCTGATGAAATGTCTTGTTTTATTTGTTACATTTGAAATATCTATGCTTTAAACTTTTAAATTGATTTCATTATAAATAGTGTGAATATTATTTATATAAATCTCTTAAGACTAATTTAGAACAATTGATTCCTTGGGAAATATTGATTGCAAAATGTTATTTTTAACTCTTCTCAAACTGAACATTAGTGATTATATGTGTTAATGTTATGATACTAATATTATATTTGTGTATATTAAAACAAATATATTTGACAAAGTTTTATAGGTTTTAATCACCACATATGCAGTTGTAAATAATCACAAAAATTATCTAAGCCTAATGTCTAAGAATATATTGTAGTATTACAATATTCTTCAATTTTATAGTGATGTATGGGTTCATACATTAATATTAATAATCGATATTTTTATATATATAACAATTAATATTGGAAAAGTAGATAAAAATCACATTGTTATAAAGCGACTAGTGGTCTGAAGTTATATAATAAGCTTGAGAAAGGGTTCTTACTGCAAGAGTGAAGAGGGGATCTTCTCAATGAGTTTTCTTCTTATTGTTAAGGTAAGTGTTAACATATATGTAAACACTACATATTCAACAAATGTTAACACTACTTATTATATTTTACAATATGATGTAGATATGTACAACTTACTGGAGTATGAGGTTGAATTTTGCTCCATAATAATGTTTGGTGAGCTTTAATTGTGAAATTAAAATTTTTTAAACAATTGAATAATTTTAAATGTTTGGGTAACATTTGTAAGGGTTAATATGTAAATTTTTGAATGGTAGAGAGAATGTTTTAATATAAATAAATAAGTTCCTTCAATAGAGAAAGCTTCATCTCATTAAATTTTATATGATTATAATTCATAAGAAAAAAGCTTTAATCATGTAAAACCCTACTTATTTTAAATTAAAATGTGATTGTGTGTACTAGTAGCAATTTTTTCATGTTATTAATGTTTGTACTAATAGCAATTTTTTCATGTTATTAATGGTTACACATGTTAGTTTAGTAGCAGATAGCTTAGCTTAATAGTTAATAAGAATAAACAAAGTATTTGAATTCAAATTTATTTAAGGCTTAAAATGAATTCTGAATGAGCGGAAGTTATAGGATATTCTTATTCTTTTTTTTTTATCTTTGTATTTAACAGATTTAATTTTTATTTCAGGCATCTCACATGAAACCCTCTACTAGCCGTAAGTAAATGTTTTTTAATACTAAGTGTTTAATGTATTTTTGGTGTTTTAATTTGTGATAAATAATTTTCAGATTAACAGCTAAATTGTTTAGTGTTATTAGACATTAGCTGAGTATTTCATTTTAGATGTAAGTCCAATAGCATTTGACAATTCCCAGGGCAAATAAATTCTATAAAAATAATTAAATACGGGAATAAGTTTAAAGATAAGTAATGTGCCATCAGTGTCAAAGGACTCACCATAGCTTTGTGATGGGACATAGCTCTTATGCACACTAGTTCAATCTTTGCTGTTGAGTATAGATCTGTTACTCTTCTGAACTCACATCTATTAGGGTAGATGCTGAGGAGTTTTCTGGCTTTTTTTCAGAGAAGTCGAGCATTTATGACATGAATATAGCCAACTACCTATGAAATGCACTGTAATGCAATTAAAAAGTAGATATTAAAATTCCTTACACTAGCATTAGGATGTCAGGCAGTTCATAATGATGGCACAGTATTTTCAACTAAATCCTATTTTAAATATTTAATTTGTAAAATATGAATATAATGTTATATTCATAATTTAAAATTTTATCAAATGTAGAGATTATATCAAATGTGGAGATAAAATATGAGTTATAATGCTGAAAACATTAGCAATTTAATATAAGTTTGTGAATATGTAAAATTTAAATGTATGCAATGAAGCAGGTGGAGAAAGTTAAATGAATATTTGACATATTTTTACATGAAATCAAAAACAAATTTATGCTGTAAGACTCTTCTATATAATTATTTATTGAGACTTTAATATATGCCTTACTAATTTTGATAAATGATTATGACAGTGTGTATTATAATAAGGGAAATTGTTTAAAAACAATTTATATTATAGTTTTTTTTCATTTGTTTGGTTCTAAATTTAACCAAATACTTGTGTCCATATCACAAACCAATGACACACTTTTTTAAAATTATAAAATTAGTATTAGATTTATAAGAGTTTCATTTTTGTAAATCTCAATGCATTTTTAAAATTCAAAATTATAATAGTTAAATTTTGTAATTTATTATAGGAATGACCTACAGAAGGGAGTCCTCAGAATCAGCCAGCTCTGATGAAGTAAATATAATTTTCTATTTTTAATAAAAGTTGTTATTTAACAGTCAGTTGAAAGGATAACTCTTACCTTATATAATAGTAGTGTTTTTAATGCTCTTAAAAGTGCATATCTTGTGTTTTAATGTAATATTTCCTTTTACTATCTTCAGTTATTTTGATATTATCATAAGTGTAGTTTATACTAAATATTAATTCCCTAATTTATATAAGAACTGTTTTTCTGATGAACTTTGTGAATGTGTTGAATAGGGTATCACTTGATTTCGCAAACTATTTTGCGATAAGTAGTGGCAAAAAAATTTAATTGGGTCTTCTGCATTTTTGACAGAATGAAATAAATAAATTTACCTTAAATACTATACTTATCAATAATCAATCTACTTTTTTCCATTCATTGTTTAACATATCAAATTGAAAAACAAATTTTAAGATATATACTTGTGTATGTGGAACAAATTTAGCCTTTGTAAACTATATGTGACATATATTAATCTATGATCTCAAAAATTAGTTTGTTCATGAAGTAGGTTTTGTAAATGATGGAACAATAAACAATTTTCATTTTTCTAGCCATGTATAGAAAAAAATGTTATGTCAGCTATAATTTAAAGGGTCATATAAAAATTTTTCTTTTGTATTTCATGTATTTGATTCTGCCATTTTGAAAATGTGTCAGTAAAATAATGATTCCAAGTACATTTTCACTAGTTAAGTCCTTTGCCTTTTCTAAATGATTTAGATATGAATTTTTTTTTTTTAATATGGAGCAATTTTTACATTTTCATAAATCTTCAAATGTAAAATGCTGGCATGTTGCAGGTGTAGTAGAACAGACTTGAGATAGATAGTATGAAGAATGTTTTCTGTATTTTCCTGAATATAATATGTGGTGGTGTATTATCTGCAATTACTTTTTAAACTCTCATGATCCAAAGCAATTTTTTCTGCATATAATTAAAAATTTGTGATAATGTGGTGTCACATAAGAACAAATACACTGTATGATTAAAAATGTAATTGTAATGAAAAACATTAAATAAAAAAGTGTATCTATTTATGTATCCAAGTATGTTTAACTGAGATGAAGGTACCTAATTGATTGCCAAAAGCATTAATTTCAAAAAAATTTAGTAAAACTTTAAATTATTAGTTTTAGTAACTTTTAAAACATAGTTTGATGCATGTTTTATAAATTTGTAAGTAAATTTTAAAAATTTAAAATTTTGTTACTACTGTAAAGTAAATTACCTTCCTACTTATATTTAAAAGATGTATCTAATGTGTATAAATGACTTAAGCATTAAAATACAGATTGAGTTCATTTGATGATTCAGATACTTCTGAAACACCAACTAGGATTCAAATTAAAGTTTTCTTTTTAATATTGAAATTTATTAGTAATTTAGAACATCTTTTAATTAGAGATGCCCCAATCATACCTTGCATTGGTTGATCAGCCAATTATTTTTCAGTATATTCTTCCTGGTAGTTATATGAATGGTGATTCAAATTATTGAATTATCCAATTCAAATGAGGATTAATTGTTAGATTACATATTTATACCAAATTTCTTGAATATGTTGTAACAATTCACAATTATAAAAATTTCTTATAATTAGTTATATTTAAAAATAGTACAAATTTAAATTTATAAATAAAATGATAATTTTAAAATAAGCGAAATCTTGATGAAAAAGAATTTATATGTTTATCTTTAAGAATTGTCATTTCTATAAAACTGCCAAAACTACTTTAAAAATTGTCACTTTGATAAAACTGTCAAAACTACTTACTTGACTTAGAATACAAAAAAGTACAATGAAATGTTAATTGTCATTACCAATTTATCCTAATGTATAAAAATTATAATACTTAAATTTCCAAAATAACAGTTCATGTTAATGTAATAAAAATTGACAAAATTTAATATTCAATTTTTTGCTCCTCCCCTGATGAAAAATCTGGAAAATAAGCAATTGCTTGATGAATATACTACATAGTGTCATTTTTAAAATCTAAGATCTTGAGTTGTAGATCATGGAGATTTTTTTTTACTTTGTAAATTTTCATGCCCAAATTAAAATGCTTGACTCTAAAAAATAAAATATATATAAAAAAATATATATACAGTATCTATACGAATGAATGCTCTCAAATATTTTAAAAGTAAGTGAAATATTAGATAGTTCCTAAATGTGAAAGTCAGTACCCACTATAATTTGCTTTAGTGCTACATAATCTTTTTGTCATGAATCATATTTTTTATTATATAAAAAGTTAATGCATTATTGTATTAAAAACATTGTATAATTTCAGGTGCTTGATAATACTGACAACTTCTACAAAGGTAAATTTCTTTAGTCTTGTATCAATTCAATTTTTTCACTATCAAATGCTTTATTTTTAAATTGTTTTTGTTTGTGTGATTATTGACTAGAGAGGTTTGTTAAGAAATTGTATATTTTTTACGAAAAATTATTTTCACTAATAGTGGATTTTTGTTTATAAGAGAAAAGATGAAAACTTTACACTTTCGGTTGTTTATGTCAAGCAATTAAACAATGCAAGATTATCTTAGCCATCATTTTATGGTGCTAGGAATTTAATACCTTTCTTTATTAAAATAAAGAAAATGTAAGGAATACAAATTGTAAAATTGTGTATGAAAAATCACCTGCAAGTTACTAATTTAACAGGAACAATATTGCACACACCACAGACATACATAAGTAACATGTTTGTATTTGTAATAAGTAAAAATAAATTTCTTTCCAGAATTCAGAGACTGTGATTTCTGCCCGTGCAGACGTATGAGGCTACATGGATTGGAAGTCTCCAGTGCCATAGAAATTGGTATGTAAATCTGCATTATTTAATTTTATAATATATTTATAATTCTTATTTATTATATCTACTTATTATTTCAAATATATTGTAAATGTTATATCAGTTAGCATCTGACATTTATATTTTTGAAATTTTGTTCTAGTGAAAATATTCCTTCTATAAATTGTTAAATAGTTGATCATTATTTTTCTGATATTTTTATTTATTATAGTATACATAGTTGATGAAATTTGAGTCATTCTTAATTAAAAATTTTTCTGCAAATAAGTTGCATAATATTATTGGAAATCGAAAACATTGCACAGCCTCGAATTTTAAATGTTGGCTATGAATTTATTTGACCTTCAATTTCCTACAGCAATAATAGATTAATTATAAGAAAATAATGGTGTTTTATTTTTACAAGGATAATTTTTAAGAGGTCATGTTGCTCAATTTTGTGTGTGTATTTGGCAGTAACATGAGTAGAGACTGTTTTTTAAATCATTCATAGTAATAAATTTATAAACTAATTCAAGAGTTTCAGAATTTGTAGTATAATTGTTTAGGCAAATCAGTAAATTTAAGAAATAATGCTGTAAAATTAATTCTTAAAATAATGCTAGCTGTGTAACTTGTAATCTCATCATAAACTACTCTTTTAAAAATCATTTATTAATTATTTTGTGAAAAGCTGTTCAATGATTATAGTGTTGAGATCTTAAATCTGTAACTAATGATGATTTAAGTGATAGATTTTTAAGTGATGTAATCCATTTTAACTTGCACATTGTGTGTGAAAGATTAACCTTGGCTATATATTTTGATTAAATAATTAAAGGCAAGGTTTTTTAAGCCTGTCTTCTTAAGGTTGTCTGCTAATCAGATAAAGAATGTTTTATCTGTCCTGTAGTAAATAAGTCAGTGTATTTACACTTTTTACTAAGTTATAATTTAATGCTTGTTATACATAAACCATCCCAATTTTAGAAATACATCTTTAAAATAAGAGAACAAACTTAAGAAAATTAATATAACATTCATTCCAAGGAAATGATTATTTCTATATAAAGATTATGCATTCTACCCAAATATTAATTATTTTTAGATTTCCTATAATATAGAGCTAGCAAATTATTTTGAGATTTCAATTTTTACACAGGATACATTTGTAATGCTTAAATTGGCAAATCCCTGTTCTATTAGCTGTTGTAAGCCTCAAAATGAATTGAGTGGTAATGAAATAATTCAGATGCATATTTCAAGATTTTTATAACATTCCAATAGTATTAGGATTTTATTATGTGTTTTAGTGTAAATAAATGCTGAAGTAGAGGTTTCAGAGTTACAGCTCGAGTTAATTTTGAGCTGTTTGAAAATATTCAAATTTGTATATCGTCATATGGAAGCAAAAATTTTTAAGTTACACAGCAGATTTTAAATTAAAAGCTATAGTGAAAGCAAATAAAAACAATGGCGTCAAATGTGTTAATGTGAAGTGAAAAACAATGCACGCGCGGTATAAAAAAATTGTATAAAATACGCAATTTGTAAATAATCCATTTCTTTCATTTCAATATTCACGAAGCAATTATATATTAATTCAAATATGTCTAACAGCGTTTTAAAAGTTATTAGAAGCTAAATATCGATATGTTTAACAAGACTATCTTCTCTCAAATTATCGCTTTTGACGATCTCGTGCTTTCATCTCAAGTTTATCGCACTTTGCGATAAACTGGATCTAGACTGATATTTTTCATAATAAATCCTTTTTTTCTATACAATTTATTAAATTTGTAATCCTTCTGTGCATTTTTTTTATTTTATGTGACACCTATATTATCAGCAGTACAAATTTTAGACTATTCACCGGAACAAAATTGCCGCGGATTATGTGACACTTTTTTTCCTTTTACTCGAAAAAACGGCCGTGCGGATTATATCAGGAAAATACGGTAATTTAAACCATCTATATGAATTTGACCTTATTTTTAATCTGTTACAAAAAATACAGTGGTTTTCACTTACGGGAAGTAAATTTGATTTTCGTTCCCTATTGATGAAGTCTATGTTATAATGTAACTTATCCTTGATAATGATTCAGAGATCTGTGTTCTGTTAAATGTTTGAAGCGAAAATATCAATTATAAACGAACAGAAACAAGGGGAAGGGGGGAATTGTTGATGAAAGTAAAAGCTCTTTAAATGTATTTAAATAACTACCATATTTCCCTGTGTATAATCCACAGCAGCATATTATCCCACAACCTTTTTTTGAGTAGATGGGGTCCCATAATCAATCCCCTGCAATTTTTTCCAGCGAATAGTTTAAAATATGCACTGCTGATAATATTTGTGTCACACAAAATTAAGAAATGCACAGTATGCCTAAAAATATAATAAATTGAACAGAAAAAAAGTATTTATATGAAAAAGATATGTCTAGATCCACTTCAATGCAAAGTGTGATAAACTTGACATGAAAGAACGATATCGATTAAGTGCCATTATTTCGAGAAGATTCTTGTAAAACTTTACAATATTTAGCTTCTAATAACTTAAGACATAATTAAAAAAAATATATATTTGTTTCGTTAATATTTAAATGAAAGAAATGGTATATTTACAAACAATTTTATACATTTTTCTTTTATATTGCATGTGCTTTGTTTTCCACTTCATATTAACATGTTTGTTGCCATTTTTTATTTGCTTTTGCTATAACTGTAATATATTTAATTTGAAATCTGTTGTGTAAATTAAAAGTTTTCACTTGCAAAATATTGTTAGCGAAATGCAACTATAATATCTTGTGATTCATGTGAAATGCAACTGTTTGTTCATGAACATAGTTGGACAAAATTGATTATAGCTCAAGTAACTCAGGTGTATTGTGGGTGCATCCTGTTATTTATTTTATAAAACACTAATTCTTTCAAAACTTTACAAGAAAGTTTTCTGACTGAGAATGTTTTTTTATCAGATTATCCATGGCGGCATATAATAGAGCACAACAAAATTTAGGAACTTTTTTTTTTTTT
>JAPDSC010112124.1:72345-93654 GCA_026290005.1 Latrodectus geometricus | reverse complement strand
ATATATATATATATATATATATATATATATATATATATATATATATAATCATTCATCAAAGTCAACATCATCTAATATAAATACAACAACCAAGAAATTCAAATAATCATGTTAGTTAAAAAAAACTTAAGAAAATATGAGACAACTGAAAAATTTTACCTTTCATTTTGGTTTTTGAGAAAGAAACTAATTTAGAGTTACACACTTTTACAGCACATTTATTACTATTTATGTGGTTAAAATGTAATTAGATTTTAAAGAAATTAAAAAAGTTTAACTTACCTATTTAACTCAATTGGCAAACATTTTTAAAAGTATCAAATTAAGCACAAATATAGGCATTTATTAGAAAATTTTTTGACAGATAATTTATTTTAATTCGGATTTCATAGCTTCCAACAAATTATAATTCTAAGTTAAATATTAATATAATTTTATGTTTTCCAATTGAGATTAAATATCCATAAATAGTTAATAAAAGTACTGCATATTGCATTGTTATATGCACTAGATTACTATAGCTGCCTTTTACATATTATCTCTTACAGTAAGTAGTGTTAGTATTACTTTTGAATCTAAAAATAACCTAAGATATGACTCTGAGGCTAATGTAAATTTATTTTTTATTCATTTAAGCCTATTCAATAACTCAGTCTAAAGCTGCCAAAAGCTAACATATGTTTTAAGAATATCAGAAATGAAACAAAAAATTTAAAACTTGGAAAGAAAAATACACAAATAAACCAGTGTTTATAATATAACCCTGAATTTCTATTAATAGTATTTTATCATCTATAAATAGCTTATTTAACAGGATTCTGTATCACCTATTTTTATTAGCAAGTTCTATGTATAGGAATATTGATTTCTTGACATCATTGAAATTTTCCCAAGCTCTTTAAATCTTTTTATATAGCCACTTTCAACAAGAATGTCACAGCAAGTAATTAACCTAAATCTTTAATGCTAGTCATTCGTTTTATTTATTTATTTATTATTATTATTATTATTTGTGTTCATGTCTTTCTAATAATTTAAGTTTTCCTTATGTTTTAAAAGGAGAAAACTAATGAAATCAATAAAAAAGAAATGAAAAGGTTATCATGATATAAATGTTAAAATACTGGTAAAGGACATACTTTTAAAGTGAATTTAATGTTAACTTCTGACAGTTTACAAATTTTGTTAACATTATGATGCTAAGATGGGCTAAGTGGAAGATTTATAAATAATGTTCAGTAAGGTAACAATTTTATAAAGATCAACTATGTATAGAGAGAATATTAAACTATATAATAATAAACTTCTAGATTTTTCTAATCATTTTAATGAACACATGAATACCTGATTTCATAATAGATATACATGTATTTAACTTTCAAGATGCTTATCAACTATATCATATATAAAAAATTTCAATTCTCATTACTAGAATAAGTGAAATACAAAACAATACAAAAATATTTCTATTTTATTCTTTTAATTATAACACTTTGAATAAAAACTCTGGTTTTTAAACAAAATATAAACTTGATTATTCAATAAGACTTTATTAATAACTTGTGATATTCTATTGTAATAATGGCTTTACAAATACTAAAATTTAACTTATGATTACTGTTCAGAAAAAACTTCATACTTTAATTTGTACCCAATTATTTTCTTGAATATTTTGATTAATTAATATATTTGAAATGATTAATTCAATAATTACTTATTTAATGCCTGTAAATTATTTAAGAATTTCTAGGAAATTTTAAAATAACTGATATGTGTGTATAAATTTAGATATATATAAATAACAATGAAATTTTAAAATGATCACACAAGCAATAGGGCATACTTAAACATACCAAATTTTAAATTGCATTTAGTTAAAGATTTCCAAAAACATAATTAAAACTTCTGGCAATCAAAGCATACAAATAATAGTTTTAACCAAGTATTGATTTTATTTCATAAAAATACAAAATATTAATAAGCTTTGATATTTTAATTAAATATTAAATAACATGTTCTTTTTCTGTTGAATAAATATAAACTGCAAAATGAGGAAAGTAAATGCAAACAAAAAATGCTTAAAAATTATTTCAAAAAAAAAAAAAAAAAAAATTAAAAATATTATTTTCTGGACATAAACTATAATTATTTTATATCATGCACATTTAAACAACAAAAAATGCATCTATTTTTAATAAAGATCTTGTAAAATTATTTTATCTAAAATTTCCATTAAAAATAGAAATGATTATTTTTAAGAAATCTTATTGAGATAATAATGAAAAAATATTTACTACAAAATCATTTCAGATATTGCAGACAAATAAACTAAGGAATTAAAATTGATTATTAAAAATATACTAACCTAATATTAAGGCAAATGTATTAGGTAATGGTCTGGTCATGTAAAATATAAAATGAAACTGAGACATAGTAATGAGCAACAGCCACGAAGAAACAACATGGCCAAATTGTTGGTGAACGGAACTTTTAAATTTGTTGAATGCAATAAAGACTAAGGTTCCCAAAACCAATCGAACTAGAAAGAAATATAAAAAAAGAATATATATCCAATAATTAGAATAATATACTAATACGAATATAAAAATAAAGGGTAATGTGGAGCATTTTTAAAATTCTTTTATATCATATAACATTTTTCACATCTAGTTAATATGATTATCACAGGTAGCACAAAATGTAAAACTGTGCAATATATATTTGTTTTGACAGTGAAATTTTTTTTATGGTGGAAAAGAACCATAAAGAAAAAATTTCTCATAAGAGGAAAAATCATAAACATTTATTTATTTATTTATATATAAGATATTTATTTATATATAAGATAGAAGATATTTATTTTTCCATAAATACAGTCTTTTGCATTATAATTCCAGCTTTTAACAACTTTTTCATTAAAAAAGTTTTATGGTGATTAGTAGATATTAATTTTTTTTTATTTTTATTCATAGTTTAGTGATTTTATATAATCTGCTATTGAAGATAAAAAAAAAATAACTGAAAAATAATCTTCGTTATTCATTTTGATAATTTTCCATAATGATAATAATAATAATTGAAAATTTATTGCTTTTAATCATTACAATTTTGAAAATATTTACATAGACAAAACAATAGAATCATGGTCAAGACATAGGGAGTATAAAACTGAACATACCAACATATTGCATGATAAACTTTTCTAATCCAAATACTTTAACAATAAATAGAAATGGAGTAGACAATCCTGCAACAACCATTGGTCCTAGAAATGTTCGGGGTACAACACCTGGAAATTCTAGATGATCAAACTAAAATAAATATATATATATATAGTCAATATGATATAAAAAGTTTAAACATGCAACTTTCTAAAATACAAAAATTATTTTTTTTAATTTCTTTGTTTAATACACCAATTAAAAAAGTTTTAATATAAATGCATATGACTTTTATTAAAACAAAGTCAAAAAAGACTTACAAAGACTACCAAAAATATATTTAAATTCATATGAAACATTGTTTGAATGCAGATATAACACATTGTTATAGTATACTATAGAATATGTCAATATTTCATTTTTAAAATTAGATATTATTCTAGATCTTTAAGAATTTTTCATATCTATGAGGGTGATGAATCAATACAGTTTGATAAATCCTATCTAACTTAAAGGGTGTATTTTACATTTGGATTAAATGTGACACAATTTAAAGCTCTAATTAAATTTTTAATAAATTCCAATGTACTTAATCTGCTTACTAATCTGCTTTCTTAACAACAACTGTTGAAAGTTACATATGTGTATTACATGAAGATAAATCAATAAAAATATGAAAATATTGGAAATTTACAGTTAAACATTTTGATACTCTTTAAAAAATATGCTCATAAGTACAAATTGAATTTTAAACTATCATAACTACAAATTAAATGTTAAATTGGGGACTTTTAATATAGAAATAACATCTAATAAACTGCAAACAATAAAAAATCACTATGAATATCAAATGCAAAAAAATAATTATGTCCACCCACCTGAGATATATCTGGTCCATGATATAAAAGATCATGCATTGCTTGCATATTAAAACTTTCTTCTACTTTAGTATATGGACAGAGGAATAGGTGATAACACATACATATATAGAAAATGACATCAAGAATCTAAATATAGAAAAAAAAATGAATTTGTTTTAATTTACATACATGGATGCTCATAAATATGCATTAAATTATTTTCCAATTTTTATATTGAAGATTAATTTTCTATATATAAAAGTTATATTTCATGCCCTATGCATCATTTTTCTAAAATTATCAATTATCGATAAAAAAATATTAAAATAAACACCTCCTAAATTAAAGGTTTACAATTTTCAGCTTTACAAAATGAACTAAAAATGTAGAACTGATAGCTCAAAATTTGATCACTATTAAATATTTTGGTAAAAAATTAAAAATAAAAGTATGTAACTTAATAAATTTTATACAGTATTAGAGTATTAATACAGTAATAAGTATGTAAATTCCTACGTTAAATTCCCTAAAAGATAAGGAGTAGGTTAAAACGAGTCTAGACAAAGAGGTGACTAGTTAACGAGTATAAACTTTATCAAACATGTGTTCAGATTCAAAGAAGATCAATGGAAAGTGATTCCTTCTTAAACCCAGAGTTACAAATTGAAATAATAAGGAAGTGAGTAACTATCTTTATACATACTGTCACCAAAATAGTTTAATTTAGTTTTTGTATGGGGAATATACCAATCTGGTTCAATTGTCCAAAGCCTAAATTAAATATTGTTAACTTATAAGGAAATTTACAACATTCTGTTTTACTTTAAATAGATTTCTATTTCTCGTATTGATTATAGAATTGGTGTAAAAAATTAAGAGTAAATGGTAGTAAGCTTAAATTGAATTAGAATGTTTCATATAAAAAATAATGTTTTCTAAGTAAATTAAAACGAAATGTTTATAGTAATATAATAAGCATTAAGAAAGGAAAAATGTAGGTATGTATTTTTAATGCAATCATAATAATTAAATTTTGATTCAAAAAGAAATTTTCAATATCGAACTCAGAAATGAAAAAATTTTAGTGATTAAAAATTTAGCTTCATTTTTTATTATATTTAAAGTATTAGCAATTAATATTTGAAAAATTCTATTAAAATAAATAAAAAAAATTGAAAATGTATTAATATTTCTGGATTAACGAAATTATATTTAATCTCATGATTTTATTCTAAATATATTGAGAAATTTATTTAAATTCCTTGATAAAAAAAATATCCATGTCATCATTATTTTAGATAAAGATTTCTAAATTTTAACTTATACTTAAACTGTCATAAAAAAATTTTTATCCATTGCTTTATAAATATATATATATATATATATATATATATATATATATATATATATATATATATATATATATATAATATATATAAAAAAAAAAAAAAAAAAAAAAAAAACTGCTACTCCCACATGTGTAAGAAAATATGCTAAAAATAAAAAACTTTTTAAGAAATTTATTTTTTTTTTATACAGATTACACATGAAAATAATGTCTTTTTTTAAAATGACACAATGGAAGAAGAAATCAAATCCATCATTATGAACACATTAAAAAGATAATACATACAAAGGAAAAACAGCTTTAAAAACTATTATTTATGGCTGTTAAGAAATATATATAACACACACTGCCTTTGAATAAAAAGATAAAATCAAATATAGTTTTATGCACCAAAATTGCAAGAATAAAATAATATGTATTAAAATAATTGCAAATGCATCTAAAAACATAAAAATTACATGAGAACCTATCCATTTCATAATTGGTTTTTCTTTTACTTCATTATTATCTAGGTTTTCAGGAGAATTTGTTTCAGTGACTTCCTGCATATCAGAAACTATTGTCTAGAAAGTAAACATCAGATTAAAATTCTTCAAATTAATCACTTATCAACAGAGCAATTTATACAATGGAATATCATAAAAAATTATATCTTTTGCTTCACAATGCATTTAAGTGGCATATTTAAATATATTATAAAATAAAATTTAATAGCCATAAATTAAAAAATGATTCTTGAAAAGATAAAATAATTTATAAATATACGTTTTGAATAAATTTCAAGGCAAAATTAATAAAATTTAATCACATCATACCCAACAAATATCCCGCGTTTATGACATTTTAAAATCATCATGAAGGCAGAGCAATATTTGAACTATTGATGACTATCATAAAAATAAAATGTGACACAAGTTTTAAGATTCTGATTAAGTTCCATTATATGCTTATTCACAAAAATCAATAAAAAGTAAGTGTTGTCATCAGATAAGGTAAATTTTGCTGTATAGCAAAATTTTCCTTTTTTTAATTGGTAGGTTATTGTTAGGAATTAAGCATCTCTTCAATATAATAGCATTTTCTTTCCCACATATCTTAGGGTAGGTAGTCCATATTCTTTGTTACAATACCACACATTCTCTTTCAAATCCTCCAAACCTAAATTCTAATAAAGTTAACCTAAATTCTATTAGTTCGGGTCACAAACTCTTTTATGAATTTGACAGTATGCTATTAATAGAGTTTGATGACCTTTTAGTTGAGCTAAGTTTCAGATCTTTATTATTTTGTTGAACTAATCTGAAGAGCAACAAATTTAACCTACCAGCCTAAGAAGTATCATTTAAAGGGGAAGATATTGCAACTATGGTTTATTTTGCATACCCCAGTCATGATCTGTGAACAGGAGTAACAAAATTTAACTAAATCATCCTTCAAAAATTATAAATTCAGTACATTAATTTGGTTAAAACATGGTACATATTAAATAAAATATAGAGGAATTCCTCAATATTTAAACCTATGAGTTGTATTCGAACTTTTCCTTTTAGAAAGATAAAATTTTTATGCTCTTATTTCAATGCCTATTATGAATGTTCAAGTTGTAATATTATATTTGGATAGATTAAGTTCAGAAGTAGTAGGTTCTTTTTCTATTAAAAGAAGTAATTAATATTAGAATTTGTAAATAAATGTAATATTATTCTTCATTATATAAGTGAAACATTAAAATTTTTATCTCATGTTTAGTAGTTATATTGACTTAAATGAAAAAAACAATTTGTAAAAACAGTGAAGGAAACATAACTTTCTGCTTTTTTAAAAAAAAAAAAAAAAAAAAAAAAAAAAAAAAAAAAGTTTCTTATTGATTTTTCTATAAAAGAGAGGAACAGAATTTACACAATAAGTTTTATTTTTTGATGACATGGAGTTGAATCACTATTGTCATCTCAATCAAAATAGTGGAACAATATAACACGCTATGAAATATAGTATTCAAATGAGTAAACACACAAATAATGAAAATTTTAAATCTTCTAAAGAAAATAAACTAGTTAATTACATAATATGAAGACTAGGCTGTATCCCAGTGTACGGTACGCTATTTTTATACAATTAATATAATTATACAATATACAATGAATATAATTATATAATATAAAATTATATTATTTTATAGAAATAATATAATTTTATACAATATTATATACAATTAATTAATAATTGTATGTATGCGTACTGTTGAATATATGCGTATCGTACAAGGAGCGTACCGTTCACTGGGAATTAACCGAAGACTAATGTCAAAAATACCAGCCACCCAATAATCTTTTAATGGTTTAAAGTAAGGTCATTTTAACACAATTCATTCAGTAGATGTATATTGATTTAGGTAAATAGTATATTACAACATTAAAATATTTATTAAAACTATCTACATATGAAATTAGGCCACACCAATGACTCCTGTAAAGTACCTCACTTTTTATCATGACATAAAGAAATAACTGCTGGTTTCACATTGACACAAAAAATAATGAAGAAAACAAGAAAAATGTTTTGACATGTTTATATTGTCAAATGTTGCATGATAATCATGCATATGGAAGACTACAGATTTTTTTTTAACATACCATTATTCTTGATTAAACTTGATGATACTTTGATTTAAGCATATTCTTCATTATAGAAATTATTCCAGAGTAATAGAATTTTATTACTCGATAATCCTTTACTCCGACCTAATTATCCATCACAATAAACACTGCAAAATTAGAATCATACGATTATAAGAAACAATCACAGTAAATTCTCATAATTGAAACTTCGGTTTTCAAGCACAAGTTGTTCTGAAAACAAAATTTTATCAAACAAAATGCTTAAAAAATATTGAACGAGCAGTAATAATTCCATTAATAAAAATGTATTTCAACACATGGAATCAAATGATTCAGTCACATCTCATATAAATTCCTTAGACAATAAGCTATTAAAAGCATTTGTCAATAAAATTAAAATATTAAATGAAAATAATCTCACAAAGATGATCAAATAAGTTAAAAATTAGCTTATTCAACGAAATTTACTTCTATTAATGTCACTCACAGTATTTTGAAAAACTGATAGACTTTTAAAAAATATTATCAAAGATACTCCAATTAAAAATTATAAAATAGAAATTCCAGAAAATTTGTTTACCTGTTGAACTGCAAATGAAAACTCACCGGCAAAAATTCTTGTTCGGGGTGATATGTAATGTTATCTTATAATTTATGCTTATGTCAGCAATAAATATTTTTATTCATTATGAAAGATACGAAATTTGAATAAAGTGATTGCAAAATCAAATTTTAAAATGTTTGATTTAACTGTAAATCTTTTAACATCTCTTTCTGATATTATTTTTTTTAACTATAAAGCTGTATATAATAGGTAACTGTATATATTCAAAAAACACAAATTTCTTATATAATAAGAATTAACTTCTTTAAATGCATACATAATTTATATAAATAAAGTTAATTTTAAGAAATATTATATTATCATTTTCTTAACTTTTTGCTTAATGGTATAAAGCGATATGTCAAAAGAAATATTCAAATACAGCTGTACGTTAATATTTACGAAGTCATATTTTCATTTATCTAAATTCTAAATAAATGATACCAAAATTCGTTTTGCATGCTTTCTCTGATACAAATTTTATAATAAAAGAAAATAAATATATAAAAAAAATCGGAAGAAATTTATTATAATTATTTTTTATTGCTCCATTTCATCTCTTTGGATAGTGATACTGGCTGAGAAAAATGATGTTCTAATATAAAGTACTAAGATAAGATACGGAGATAATTGCAATTTCGACGAAATTTGTACAATTTTAATAAGTACCTGTAATTCTTTCTAATTCGAATCTAAAACTCATATAACTAAAAAGTTAAATAATAATCTTTCTTCTGTACAAATATTTATTATGTAAAGCATTCCCATAACAGATAAATGAAAATAAATAGATTTAGTAAAGATATAAATCTCTACTAAAACATTCGGATAAAGATTCAAACATTTCAAATAACAAGTGAATAATCACTTACTACAATTTTAAGATCTATTCCTCAAGTACAACAACAATATCAGAAATAAATTCATCAGGGTGATATCAGATGTTTAAAATCTTAGAAGCTGCAAATAATTCCTTTAGCGCATCAGTCTTCAAAAAAGGAAGGCATGAAAATGATATTTAATAGATAATAGGGATTCCATATATTGAAGTCATCTTGAGATGTCAAAGAGAGAAAAATTGTAGAGGAAAAGGGACTATTTAATTTAGACACGACATTAGTTAAAGTTCAGCACATGAGAAAAGAAAACTAGATTATTAGTATCAGAGTTAATGAAAATAAAAAGTTGAGGGATATACAGTAAAAGAAACAACTATAAAGATGCAAGATACAGAGAACTAGTTAATTAAAACAAGTAAATTGTCTTAATCATAAGACTAACATATCTATCACCTAGTTCATTAAAACAGCACTCAGAGCATTTATACTTTCCACTTTCCCAATCCTCTATTTAGTGTAATTATATTTGTGTTTATAATAAAGACAATGTAAGCAATAAGATAGTAAATATAAATTGTCCTTCACTGCATGTGTATTCTAAATAAAATTTTAGCAAACATTAAATAATGTCATTAAGATTGCTCTGTTTTCGTATTTAATAATCACTTTCTCTAGTTAACAGTAGAGTTGGCATTAAATTATTCAAAATATAATAAGCCAATTTATATGCGTATGAAACAAAATTAATGACAAATGACAGTAGTACAGTAATTAATGAAGTAGAGTTGTCACTAAATTATTCGAACTATAACATTAAACCAACTTATATGCGTATAAAATAACATTAAAGAAATATTTTTAACTAAAATTAATTAAAACTATTTAAATGCAATTAAATATACCTCGCAACAGATGTTCAAAAATTTCAAAGCTGAATCTTTTAAATTCTAAAATTATTTTTATACAATATTAAAATTAAAAGCTCTGTTCATTAAATGAGTAAACGAATAAACTAAATTCAATTTGAATTCATGAAGAGACTTTCCGTAAAAAATTAAAGAATTTTATTTTTCATTTTCAACTGTTTACATAGACACTGGAAATTATCACAGAAAACAATGTCAAATATCAAATATATATGTGTCATCTCAAACTAAAAATATAATTGTGAGAATTCCTTGAATCGTATTCATTACGGCTAGCTTTAAAAATATTCAAAAGGTAAAAATCTTAAATATATGTCTAATTTTACTTAGATGCAAGTTTAAATAACTTTATCAGAGTATAGTTCCTGGATATATTGATTAAAATGTGATAACATTTAACTATATTATAAGATTTATTTCATTTAAAAATTAGATATTTTTACAAAGGGATATAACAATGGATATACTTAATATAATTAACTTGAAAAAGAGAATATAAACGCAATATATAATATCTTTAGAACATATCTAGAAATCGTTTCAAACTGAATCGGAGAAATTGTTAGTCAAGCGAGGACTCAAAATATGTTTTTTTTTTTTTTTCCCCTGGTAAAAAGTAATTTGAACCATCTTTTACTAATTCAGGAATAATAAATTGTTTCTTAAACTCTTAGTTTAAAAAAATCCTTTTGTGAATGAAATGATTCTAATAATAAAATTAAAATTTTATCTTTATTGCATATATGTACTAGTTTATTGTACTTATGATAGCATATAAAGTTTTATATAGTTAAAATCGGAATATTCTTCTATATTTAAAATTGCACTTGTGCTGTATTTTTTCTCATACCTGAAGAACATATTTTTATTCATAAATGTCGATCTCTCTCTAATTAAAATAAATTTTTTTTAGTTTAAAAAATTTTAATTAATTTAAAATATAATTAAGGTTGAATTGAACTCGCTGTGAACTTGCTTACGCAGCTATGTATTTAATTTATGGGATATAACATCCAGCTCCAAAACTCTTCTCGCATCAAGAAAAAAGCATGTGCTTCCAATTCCTCTTTCAAGATTATATTTTGCCCTCGTAAACCTATATAATATAAATATTTTAATTTATAAATGTGCCTGAACTGTTTCTTTGTAAAATTGATGAAATAATCTATTATATATAAAAAAAATTTATAGGTATACATATTTTCAAACTACAGATGTGTTTCACTAAAATTGTGCAATGATTTGTAGATGAAATAAAGGAATTTGTACAGTAAATTTACTTCGTATATTTGTATTATATGTCCAACTTTCTCATTTTGTATCAAAACAGCGGCAACCTTTCAGTACTGAAGTCATAATTTTATTATGCTGCAGAATTCCTCTACCACATTGCAGAATAAAACAGTTGTCATAAAAATTGTGAGCTGGACTCCAATCACCTTAGAATTGAAATAAAATTTGTATTATTCAAGATATAAAACCAGATAAAATCAATAAAATAATTTTTTTCTCAAGAAGGGAAAGTTATGAGTTTGATCTAACTTAATCATGGATCTTTATGTGAATAAGCAACAAGAAAATTAAATTCAAAGAATCTTATAACACTCTACTATTAAAGAAGGCGAATTAAAAAACCAAAATTCCTCTTTAGATTCCCGCCTCGTTTCTTGATTGTGTTTCAAAACTGTGGGATATTATATGGAGGTTCTTAAAAGAAAATTTTTCAGCAGTAATCAGCAGCTGACTCTAGTCTGATTTATATAGGAAAATATAAAGTGGCATTCCTATTGGAAACATATGAATGATAAAAGTAGAATATTTATTCCGATTTTGACTAAGAACAGTTTATGTGAATATTCTCAGAATTATATGAGAATACCTCTAATTATTTTGAGGAGAATGTAATGGATAACATCTTCATTGTTGTATTCTACATCATTTTTTCTTTGCTAGTTTGGAACGATAGCTACAGCTTGATAGGAAAACTTTTTGACTAAAGTTTAAAAGTGGTTTGAGGGAGGTGAAAGTAAAAATAGTTATACAATAATATGAATATCCAGAAACATCATATAAATCTTGAGAGTAAAAAAAAGTTGTAAGACAGAAAGAATGAGATATTAACAAATATAGCAAGCCTTTTATTGTATCAATGTATAAGTAAATTCTTGAAAAAATGAACAATCAAGCTTCACATCTCCCCATCATGTAATGTTTTTTATTATCATAAATGACAGCCATGCGTCGTAACAACAATAGTAACTAACAGCAAGTTTAGCAGCAATAATCAATATGGCAACCAGACTGAAATCGGAATCTCCATAGGGTATATTCTAGATTATGCTTTTCAAGCGGCTCCAAAAAAAAAAAAATCCAAACAGAACATATCTGGTCTTCATGATTGCTAAGGAATAATTCCACATCGAACTATCCATAGGTAGAGTAAAAATGAATAAGAAACTTTAAAAAATTTCTGAAATAATGGCCAAAGTGTGTTGGGGCTCCATTGAACTGGAAACAAAAACGTCACTAGATGTACTTAGACATAACAGCCTATAGTTTGACTTGTTGTAAGAAGATTAAGTATGCCAGGCTGATTGAGTACAATGTGCAATCTAATCCCAAATTTGTGCATCATACTCGTCCACTCATTAATCCTAAATCTGCGATGATAAGCATGAAACCTTGTAGAATGCGAAGTTTCATATTCCTAAATATGAGTACTGTGACTATTAATCGGAGCATTTTGAGCGAATATCAAATTATTCATAAATAATATACACGAAGGAAAACTCGGCAATGAAACAAATATTAGTCTAAGTATGATAGAGCTAGGAGGAGAGAAAAGAGCATTTCCCCATTAAACTTGAAGCTGCAACTGTAGCTCAGCTACCTTAGTTGGACCAAAAAATACTTATTTCGTTTGCTATAACAATATAGTTAAATATTGTTTCCTTTGTTTATTAATTCCTTTGTTTCATTACTTTGAAATTTTATTTTTATTACTTGAGTTGGTAAGAAGAAATGGGATCTTATGTAGCATATAGGTATATCAACAGATGGTCCAAGAAAATGTATGGAATTGCATTTCACAAGTAAGCAACTGAGCTGCCACCTTTTTCTTCACATCCACGCTACATCAGTTGAACTTTTGACGTCACAGATTAACATAGACACGTCTCCAATCCTCACTAAATGAGCTCCAGCAACTCAATAAGAGAGAATGTAGTCACTCTTCCAATCATTTCACTCCACACTACTGATGCTCCACACTACTGATCTTAGCGGAAAACGATATGAAGCCACTGAGCCGTTGGAGCTCTAATATCTTAAATAATTGATTGCCTCACACCCAGTTCATAGAATTACAATTTATAGGAAACAACTCTTGTGGAAGTATTTTGCTTATTCACATGAAAGATATCTTCTCGCGAAATTCTTTTTGTGTGAGATGTCCATCAAGTCTGCTAGCTACCGAGCTTTCGAGAAGCTGTCTGTGTATTCGCTTGAAATTTGATGATTCTATAATTTTCTGTTGTGAATCGCTTGCAGTATAAATTTTACGAATACTTATTTCTCGCTTCCATTCACTATTCAGCAAATGATTGTCTTCTAATTTACGTTAGTTTTGGATGTTGTATGAAATTCAAATCGCAACGGCGTGTGATAGCTTCCAACATCACAGGCTTGTTTCAATTAACTTACTCAGCACCCTTTAGCTCTTTTTCATGCGTTACTTAAACTTTATCGAATCCTTTTACATTTATCCCTTATAATTTCCATTAAATTTTTGCCAGATATTTTCCTTATAATTAGAAGAAAATACGTTTTAAATCATTTAAATAAAATGCAAATTTTCGCATATAACTCCCTAAATACTAATATCATCCTTAGAACTTAAATAAGAAAAGTATGGATGGTAAATAATATACCAAATGGTTTGAACTCAGGAAAAAAGTATTAATTGTAAACGATACAAAACATCTTTTGGATTTTTTTAAGGTAGTTTCTGTAGAATTTCAGTCCAAACCATCAAAATAGCATCATAGGTTCAGGATTGTGGATGGATCTTGTAATAGATCTGCTCTCTGAAGGGTAGAAGGTCATGGTTTCAGCCCAATTAACTATTAATTTGTTTTGTGGATTATTGGAAATATTGTGAGCATGACTGAATTGTTATATGCATGTTAGGAATGCATGCAGTGATTATATTTTCTGATGAATGTCAACGGAGTGGGTCTTGAAAACTTTGAGAATTTTCTTATGACCCATGAATACGCCTCACCATTGATTTAAAATCCACTTTTAAGGCAATAAGGCAAGATTTTGCCTTTTTACGTTAAGGGATGGCAAGATGGTTGTTTAAAAGACATACTATTATCTTAGACTATCCATTATGTGATATGGAAAAAAAAACATATTAACTAAAATTATACAGGAGAAAAAATATGAACAATTCATATATTTTTGTTTCCTATTTTTACCTATCAAAAAACTTCTCACATTTTTCACAAAATAACTTCATTAAAAGAACATTATCTATCTTCCTTTCAGTGATAATATTCATCCACAGTAAAAATTACATAGCATGGAATAATAGGACCACTGTATCGATTGCTTACAAATATGGCGCAATAATCCCCAAAAAAGATTATAATTTGTGTTGTAGCACGAGATAAAATATGGCTATTGGTTTGACATAATAAGTCAGTGCGAGCCTCTGGTTTCTTTAAAGTGTTTTATTCAACAGCAACAACATGACTAGAGAAAAAGCTAGAAGTACAGTATTATGAAGAAATGGAATCAAATGACCTAACACAGCGCCATCTATAGGAAATGAATGTTAATTAGCTTAAGTGGAAGGAAGAAGATGCAACATCCTCCAACCGCAAAAGGATAAAATTTTAATCTAGCTAAAATTTCAAGTTAAAAATTGAACATTAAAAATTTTAATCTAGCTAAAATTTCAAGTTAAAAATTGAACATTAAAAATTCAAATGAAATTAGCTTGTTACAAATACATAAAGCATCTAAACATGTGCTAAGGAAAAAAGCATTAATGAAGACCAATACAAAATTGATATTACAATTTAACAGGTTTGGCAGTTCTCAAAGTTTTACTTAAAATACCCGATGTTTCCAAACGAAAGTCCTTGTTTTGCGGGTGCGAGGTATCCAGCTGTGGCCGTTGACCTCTATCCAGATTTTCTATTTTTCTTTTCTTTTGACTTGACTTGACTTGATGTCACCTAAGTTAGGTCAGTGAATAAAACATGGAAATGACACTAACAGGAGAAGTACTCCCTGGATACTGAATACATGATGATGGCAGTATACAAACAAATAAGATACAAGAAGATAATAATTAATAAGATACAATAGGATATATTTACAAAAAATTTGATACAAAAGATATATTTAGAAAAATTGATACAAAGGATATATTTAAGTTTTTGTACAATAGATATATTTACAAGATTTAAATCAACACTGCAGGGAAGATATTTACAAAAGATAAAATATACACAGGGATTTTTTTTTTTTTTTTTTTTTTTTTGGTGTGTGTGTGTGTAGGTATATACAAAGGAAAGAAGCTATATACATGGGGGAACCGCGCAGAAGGTTCTATGTAGTTTTATGGAGAAGTGGTGTGGAAATGGTTTAGAAGTTTAAGATTAGAGAATCTGTGTTTAGAAGCTGGGGGAGATCCTCAGCACAGATCTGGGCCTGTGGAAATTTTTTAGTTCATAAGGACTATAAGTCTTTAGTGCTTGCACTTCTGTATTATTAATTGTGGGGATTTTGTCGTAAAATCTGAAAGCTAGGTATTTAATATATTGTGTTAGGGTGGGGAATGACAAGTTTTTCCTGATCAGGTCATTCCTAAAATAGTATTCAGCGTTTGATATGATTCTGAGAATTTTATTTTGCTGTGCTTCAAGAATTTTAAGCTGGGAAGTGCAAGCTCCTCCCCAAATGGGGGCTGCGTATGTGACAATCGGTCTTAAGAATGATTTGTAGAGAAGAGTTTTGTTTTGCATAGATAATTTGGAATTTCTGGCCAAAAGGGGGTATAGCGTATGTACAGCAGCAGAAAATTTGTTTTTTATTTGTATTATGTGTTTCTTCCATGTAAGTCTTTTATCAAGGGTTACCCCTAGATATTTGACTTGATCTACCCAAGGGACACCCACACCAGTGATTTGGATTGTTGGGCAAGTCGAGCGTTTTCTGGTGAAAAGGATTGCTTGTGACTTATTGGCATTAATTTTGATTTTCCATAAATTGAGCCACTTTTCAATTTCGTTAATATGTTCTGTTAGAGTTTGGTGAATTTTTATATGATCTGGGTCTGAAGTAAGAATTGCTGTATCATCAGCGAATAAACATAACATGTTATCAGGGTGTTGGGGGATGTCGTTTATGTAAATGTTGAAAAGGAAAGGTGCAAGAAGAGATCCCTGAGGAACACCAGCCATAATTGGTCTTTCGGTAGAGTGGGTATCATTTATTTTAACGGCGAATTTACGTTCTTGGAGGTAACTATTTAATATGTTAATCAAATATCGGGGGAATTTATAGGTAATGAGTTTGTGAATTAGGCCCATATGCCAAACGCGGTCAAAGGCCTTCTCAATGTCTAGGAAAAGACTTCCTGTGGATTGTTTTGAGGCGAGATTTACTGAAACGTATTCCACCGCTCTCAGAAGTTGATGGGAAGTTGAGAGGTGTTTTCTGAAACCGAACTGTTGCGGTATAATGATGGTTTTGGTCTGTTCAAAATCGTTAAGTTTTTTGAGGATAAAATGTTCAGTGATTTTACCCATTGTGGGTAGGAGTGAGATGGGCCGGTAGCTGGTTGGGACAGATGGATTTTTACCAGGCTTTCTGAGTGGTTTTATAAGAGCTTTTTTCCAAGTTGCTGGAAATTGTTCAAATTTAAAGATTTCATTTATTATATCTGTCAAAAGGCTAAGAGCAATGGCCGGTAGTTGCTTGAGCATTTTATTGTTTATGTTATCGTGACCTGGGGCCTTTTTTGGATTTAGGTTGCGAATTACATCTTCAACCTCTGTTGCGGAGATGGGAGTAGGGGGGGTGTCAGGGTTGATAGAATTTTGGTTAATGTGATTATAAACCGAATTTAAAATTTGGGTATCATGTACTTGATTTTTAGTTTCATTTAGTTTGAAATGGTTTTCGAAAGTGTCTGCAAGTTTTTCTGCTTTGTCACTATCGGTGACTGCTGCGTGATTTCCGTCTGAGAGTGGGGGGAGGAGTTGTTTACTATTTTTCTTCTCCTTGGCTGCACGCCAAAAGGAGCCATCATCAATCTTTAGATTCGACAGATGGTTCTGCCAAGTTGAGTGATTGAATTCAGCTATTTCTTTTTTAATCTTTTTTTTAAGTTGATTAATTTCAGTTTTAATTTGGGGGATTTTGTGGGTGTTGTAGGTTTTCCTTAACCTGTTGCGATTTTTAATAAGAGCGATGATATTTTCAGGTAAAATTTTGTTGGGGGGGATAGGTTTTGTTTTAACTTGGCTGTTTAGGACAGCTGTTTGAATGGCGTTGGTGAGAGTTGTAATTTTCTCATCAGTCCCAGTGGGGTTAGGTGAGGGGGAGAAGGAAGAGATAGGAATGTTTTCATTAACTAGTGTTCTAAACTTCTTCCAATTGATATTAGTTTTTTGTTTTGGGTTGTCATTATTATCGTCATTTCTACCATAACAGACCATTACAGGGTAATGGTCCGATGGGAGGTCTTCGATTGTATTAATAGCAGAAGGAGAAGTGAAGCCCCTGGAAATGAGGAGATCAATATAATTACCATTTATTGTGCCGTAATGCGTTGGTTTATCTGGCGGAAGGAGGACGAAATCGGTGTTTTCAATAAAATTATTCAGTTGGGTACCGGCACTATTATGATAAGAGCAGTTCCATGCCTGGTGTTTCGCATTAAAGTCTCCTGCAATTACAATGTTGTAATTTAGGGAGATAAGGTTTTCAAGGTCCCTTATAAAAAGGTGACTTGAGCGGGGGGGAACATAAATAGACGTGAATGTGACTTTATTAGTGTTGGAAATATAAACATTAACAGCGGTGGCTTCAATGAAGTGTAGGCGGGGGGTTTGAATGGGTGCATGTGGTAGTTTAGATTTTATAAGGATGGCCGTGCCTCCTTTTGCATTATTTCTGTCCGTCCTATAGACACTGTAATTTGGAATTTTAAAATTTTGCCCAGTAGAAAGTTTTGTTTCCTGCAGGAGGACAAGGTCAGGGTTGTGAGTATTTATAAAATTTCTTAATTCGGTGGTTTTTTTATAAATTCCGTTGGCGTTCCAATACATAATTTTAATGTTTTTTATATTTCTACTGTTCATTATTTGTTAGGTTATTACTATTTAGCGCTTTAAATAATAAGTGCATTTTTTCTAAGGGGTGGGGGGTTTTTTCCAGTAAAGGAACAACTTGCAGAATGTTTGGAAAAGCTTGGAGGATGATGTTAATTTGCTTTAATAATTTCATAATTTCTTGTAGATTTTGTAAGCTATCTATATCCATAGGGGGGAGTTGGTTTGTAATAGTGGGGGAGGTTGGTTGGATGTTGACATTATTATTATTAATGTTGGCCTTAGTTATGTTAGCAAATGAGACATTTGTTTTTACAAAGCTAGATTTGGGGGTAGGGACGGTGGGGTTCTTTTTGTTTTTGTTAACTGGATTCATGGGACAGCCTCCGTACGAAGCAGTGTGGTTTTGTCCACAGTTGCAACATTTTGGTACCTCCATCTTTTTGTGGGGGCATTCCCTGGACATATGTTTCTCGCCGCATTTTACGCATTTAGGCCTGAGAAAACAAACTGAAGAATTGTGCCCATAGCCTTGGCAGTTATAGCACTGCACTGGTTTTTTGTTTACATATTTTTCGACTTTTATAATTAGACTGAGGATGTCTTTAACCTCAAATATTTTTGGAGCTATTGAGTTTGGTGTTAGTGTTACCAAGAAGCAGGCTATGGGTTCAAGTCTTCGTTGCCTTCTCATGACTACAACGTTCTCGACTGTGAAACCTTTTAATTCCAGGTCTTCTTTTATGAGATCGGGGGGAGTAGTTGGGGGAATTCCTTTAAGAACGGCTTTGATGGGTTTTTCGCTGTTTGTTTTGATTATTAAACATTCGATGTTATTGTCAGTTAAATATTTGGTGATTTTTCTGTGGCTGTCAATCGACGCTGGGAAGACTTTTAAATATTCACCACTTAATTTGGCGGTGATTTTGTTGTCTATATTTAATTTTATATAATTAATAATATCATTAAAATTATTTTCGAATTTTACCAAAATATATGGTATTTGGGGTTTTTTTCCTAGGGGTGTATCATTTATTTGGTGGTCACTAGTATTATTTGAATTTTCATTTGAACCGCTAGCGAGGTTTAGATTTAGGTTTGCAAATTTATTGTTTAAATTTACAGGGGATGGTTGGGGAGATTGCTTTATAGTAGCCGTGCGTTTCGGCTTGATAAAGCCGTCTTCGTCAACATCAGAGTTGTTGCTCCTTTTTTGAGATGGAAATCGGCCGAGATCTGAGCTGGGACCAGGCATTTTATTTTCATGACTTAGGGCAGTAGTGGTATTAATAGCATCAGTAGAACAATCCAAAACATTTACATTTTCATTACAAGAATTATTTACACTATTTACATTATTTATAATATTAACAGAATTTGCATTATCATTAACGACAGATTTACTATTTACAGGATTATAACTATCGATATCCTCTGAGTCTGAGGAGTTTATATTAACATTAGAATTATTTCTATTAATGGAATGAGTACTTTTAACATTAGATAAATTATACAGTTTTTTACTTTTGTTAATTTTATTAGCACCTTTTTTACTCATGTGCCTAGTTTTAATACCTGAGGCTATTCCCTTTTCTGGGGTAGCCTGATTACAAACAGGGATGGCATTTAGGCCATTTGTTTTTTCACATTTGTATACAATATTTTTAGAATTAGTGCCATCATCATGTTTATCACAATTAGATATTAGACAGTATCCCAATTGGGAGCACTTACCCCTGAGTTGTTGGCTATAGATGAAGGCACTTTGATATACTTGATTTAAATATATCCAATGCGGGAGGTTGTTGTAATCCTCTGTGGTGGTTTCTATGCCTTCCATGAGTCTCCTTTGGGTCGTTGCACAAATTTCGAGGAGTTCACTATTTTTAATTAATTCACGAAGGTAATCGCATCTTGCAATTTTCGTGATAGGCACTGATGGGTCAATATTTAGTAATTCATTTATTTTCGGCACTAGCGAAGTAATTGCTGTTAATCCAGGGTCACTAGGCTGGTCGTTGAAACACTGATTAGAATTAACACAAGGTTTATGGCCCTGAAAAGGGCCTTTTTGAGAAGGCCTCACGCGCACGTGTGATCCGTTAGGGTTAGCTTTTGATGATGACTGGTTCAGCGGGGGAAAGTCGTTTAGATCTTGAACATTCATCGGTAATCCTGAGTCGGCACACTGTACAGTATCCATATTGATATCCAAGTCGCTATTATATTCAGCAGGCATTTGCGATGTATCCATAATGTTACCGGCTAGCTCCGGTGTGGGACCTCGGGGACCATGCGGTGGTCGGTCGGCGGCGCCGCCGTCTTCGGCCATGGCGAAGTAGGGCGGCTGATGCTCGGTAGAATACGGTTTTACGGGGCAAAAAAGAGAATCTCGAACAATATCAATGCTATATAAATATCAATGCTATCTGAATATCGAAGTTACATGTTAATAAAGAGATTATCAATGCTATATCCAAAAAATATCGATTCTATTTCCAAACGAAACAATCTTTGAAATGTTCGAACCACCTCACCATTTTCAGTTTTGACCCTTGCAACTCGGGAAACACCATCACGTCCTTTATAGATTTCAATGATT
>JAPDSC010112124.1:50431-72335 GCA_026290005.1 Latrodectus geometricus | reverse complement strand
AGGAAATGAATGTTAATTAGCTTAAGTGGAAGGAAGAAGATGCAACAATTTGAGTCAGCTGGAGGAGCCTGCCGCCGCGGGCGTATGTATACGCCACGCTAAGCCGATGCGTTAACTGCCCCGGGCGTATATATACGGCTTTTGGAAATACACTTTTCTGCAATACTCTGCTATTAGTAAAGCTTGACCCATGGCTTTGGAATGCAATAGAATGTCCTTGACATTGTTTAAAATATCTGTTGTGATGATGTTACTTCTATTTCAAGCGTGCCTCTTTTTTTCCACCGATACACCGCATAACTGCGATTAATTGCGTGAAAACGGTGGCACTGGGGAGCGAATCTCGTAAGTTTTCCTTGGCAGTTAAGGGGTTAATAAGAACAAAGACATTAAACTGAGGAAAATTAAAAAGCGCCACAGTACTGGAATCTCGGAAATGGTGGAAGTAAGAAAAATATTCAAATGCTCAAAAGTATGCATAGGAAAGAAACTCTTTTCATCAATGAAGACAGTGTTTCTCATGATTAACAGCATGGACAGTTAACTGGAAGGGCTGTCACCAACTAGAATTTCAGAATTGCTGCAAGTAATCCTAATCAGGCTTTGTTTATAGTAGATCCCAATAATTAGCTGTGCTAGTCATAGTATAGTATAAAATACGTTTGTGATAGAAATTCTTCGTAAGACGCGTCATTTTTCATTGATTTTTTTAAACAACTGAATAGAATGGCTTTCAAACGTTATTGAATAGTTAAATTTGTGTAATATTTTGAAACACTAAAATATCATCACAGTGTGCATTAAGCTTTTCATGATCAATAATAGGTTTACTTTATTTTAAAATACCGTGTGTAAAACCAGTCAGTATACATGATGATATGTATTCTAATATATCGTTTTCTAGTTAGTAAGATATAGCTGTTGACATTCCGTTATGTTTAGACATATATTCATATGATTGGACAATAAACAACACCTATTACCGTTTAACCATCCAATTGTAACATGGTATGAAAGCAGGCATTTAACTGTTTGACAAATATTTAATTTACGTGTCTTATTCTGGACTTAGTAAATAGGTTCTAATTGTGTGTTTGTGTGTGTGATAGGCTCTGTTTAAGAGCTGGTCACCAAAAGTGGCTAACCAATCGTAATCATTTGTAAATTAATGTTGGAAAGTTGAAAGAATGTAGGTTTTCAAGCACAGCATTTTTTAATTTGTGATTGACAAAAATTTAAGGACTTCTCTTTTTGGTTAAGGATGATAGTGATGAAAATGTTACGTATCGAAGAAATCCATAGCATTTTCAAAGATGCTTTAGTACTTTGAGGTTAAAATATATCAGTAAAAAGAAACTTTATCTTTTACATGCACACATTAAAAAATTTTAATTTTTTTTAATAATTTACATGTTATTTTACGTAAGTGAGTTTTTGAAATGCGGAACTCACTTACTTAAGAGGAATTTAATGCGTAAAAAATTTATTATTGTGAATTGAAAATTAAAAAGGAGACTTTTGCTTATATCATTGTTGCTGTATCATAATTTATATCGTTTATTGTTTATATCGATATAAATTATGATATAACATTATTCATAATTTATATCGATATAAACAATAAACGATGTGTTGTCGATTATTTTCGGGAAGGAGATGCTAAATAATAACTAGCATGAAATATGTGAGAACGTTAATCAGACCAAAATTGTTATATTTCAAGTTGCTGTAATAGGCACAGCAGTATTTTCTAAAAGTGGTAATCAGAGTTTCAATTTCATGTTCAGTGCTGAACCTTATTGAGGAGCTAGTAAGAGAATTTACAGGTTTTTTTTTTTAGTTGGCTCATATATTTCTTTTTGATTTGTTCTCAAATATTCCAGTGAACATAGTGTTATAATTATCACATAATATCTAATAAGAGTTGCTGTTATGTACAAGGGCAATTTAAACTCTCACAAGACGTATAATTTAGATACTCATACGCAAAAATGTTGCTCATGTTGTCTCAAGTAATAATACTGCAAAATAAAATTTTCTGTAATTAAAATATGTAAAGAAGTAAAGATTACATTTTTTCATACATTTTATTTTAAATGAGAACAATAATATCTTTTATTAAGATGATAAAGTAATACAATCTTGGTATGGATCCTATTTGAACATACCACATCCTCAAGAGCTGTAAAGTTAAGAAGTATTCCAATCCATCATCGAGAATAATCTTCAGAATATCCTGGAAACCTATATTCTTCGCAATTATTACCAGAATGCTTCAATATTTGACCAAAAAATTATCTCTTTGTTTATCTTACAAATTACCAACAATATTAAAGAAAATTTAAAAAATGATTAACTCAATGAAATTTGATATCTCTTTAAAAAAAGAATGAATCAGTATATTATATATATTGGTAATAATTTTTTTAAAAGTTTAAATAACATAAATTTTACTAAATTAAGAGAATAATTCATCTCCTGCTGAGTAAAATATTCTTTTGTTTTTAATTTGATCAAAATTAGATATAAAATCAATGTATACGAAAGCATTTAAAATATTTTATTTGTAAAATTACTGTCCAAAATTGCATTACTATAAGCATCAGCCACCTTTAGGTTATGACGACATTTTTGGAGCTCTATGCTAATATGCTTGCAGGTCACATTAAAGAGGATAACTGGATATGATTTTTATTTTTTAATACAAATAAACGCACATGCCATAGAAACCCGTTTATGGGGAGGCAACCAACCACACTTTATTCACACAAAGAAAGGACAAAGACAAGAGAGAGAGAAATTACATCCATGGCCGGAACCGGGATTCGAACCCAGACCTCACTATCCGCAGTCAGGCATGCTGACCACTAGACAGAGTAGATAGCCAATATATGAAAGAGTTTTTGTTTCCGCATGCCGATTAGAATGGAGTTTTGATTAAAAATATTCCTAATCTGCTGCAAAAGGAAAACAAAAAGTGTATTGCTTTTTTTTTTTTTTTTTTTTTTTTTTTTTTGGCAATGAAAGAAAAAAAAAAATTCTATGTGCTCAGTGATAATTCTCTACATTAGACAAAAATATAATACGGATTCAAATCTTACATTTAAAATTTTGAAAAATATTTTAATTTATCATGAATAAAAATAAAAATAATAATATTTCAAAAATTAATTCTCCAGAATATTTATAATTCTCAACTGATGAAAATAAATATACAGATTGGCCTGAAATGTGTCAAATAGGGATTATGCCAACTCCTTTTACAATATGTATAATATTCTAGATGGTGTCAGCTATGCAGAATTCATTTATCGGGGCTAATATCTCTGTTATATAAGTTTGTGAAAGTTTGAGTGTGTATGCACAGTTTGCAGTCTGAAAGTATATATTGGCTGTACTGTGTTGAAGCCTTCGTTTTCGGCCATTATTTCTGCTAATATAATAACCTTAACACAGTAAATAGCCTTAAACACAGAAAATCGTTTCTTTAATTTTCAGCTTCAAGTAATAAATTATTACATGAAAGATCATTAAATTTTACAACACCTTTGAAGAAGGATATTAAGTAATCTTGAAGAAAAGTTTTTTAGGAAACTAAGATTTTTTGATCAAGGGAATTTCCAGAAGTGTCAAATATCGATCTCGCTACTTTCGAAATTATAATTGAACAATGGTTTAAAATTACGCGGTGATTGATGATGAGTGATTAAAACTCAGAATTTTAAGTTAAGAGAGCTGCTAGAAAATATAATGATTATATAAGCAAATATGATATATGATATCCAAGATATAAAAAAAGTTGCCCCTCTATTTCTGTTTTCAAAAGATGATGTTCAATCTAATCGTTCAAGTACAAGTGAGTAGAAAAGACTTGTTGTGAAAAGTTTTAGAGTAGGGATGTAGTTCATTATCTGACCTTGGTTAAAAATTTCGTGGTGGTTAAAAAGTAGTTAAATAAATTTCGTAAGAAAATAACATAAAACGATTTTTTCTTGTGTGATAAAATATTTTTTTAATATACATAAGCGACCTTAAGTTGACGAAAACTGGAAACAAGGACTGTAACGCAATAAAATGATAATTCTCCTTAATATTCAGCCTCACTTTTCTTGGTTCAAAATAATGAGCAAGTGATTGTGATTAGAGGTTACAATAGTAGAAATAAACAATCAAAAATGTATGCAGTAATATATTTATCTAACTTTGGTACTAAGCTAATCTTGCTGTGAAACAGGCAGAACTAGCAGTTGAAAGACAGCGATTTCAATATTAATTCGGTTAGAATCCATTGTATTGATCAGGTTTATGCTGATGGTCCAACCAGAGCAGAAAATATTTTCGTTAGTGTGATGAGGAAATTTAGTAAGGAAAGAGTCAGTTTAACACGTTATTCATCTGTAGTTTCAAGACAAGTGTCAATTAAATACACTTAGAGTTTTTTTAATCAGAAGAAATCGGTGTAAGACATGCACGTAATGCGATTTGGTTTGTCGCTAGCTCTACGATCATTTTTTACACACGAATGCTAATTCAACAGAGACCTACAGTATAGAGTGAATTCTAAACCATAGCAAATGTCTATGTTTGAGGTGGGAATCAAATTTACGAACTGTTGGACTGAACACGCTCCAGAACACTTACCATTCAATTTCCTATTTGTTGGTGTGTAAGTAATGGAAAAAATTTAATGCTCAGAATCATATTAAAATGAAATATTCTAATTTAAATATGAGTTTCATCTCTTAATAGTAATTCAAATTTATAGAATAATTTGATGATGGTCTTTGTAGGCAGAAATAAGCAACCAAACACAAAAGAATACAAGATCAGTCACAATAGTAATTATTTGGTGGCGCCATCTGATGATTAAAATATCGTTTTTTTATCTTCACTATCGCTTTTTTATATTTATAATTATTGATGAATAATTTTAAATAGCATTCGATTTTATATTCTAATGTTTACTTCTCAGATATTTTTTATTTTATTTCTTAAATTATGATACGTTATCTTAAATTATGCAAAGTTGATTTTGTGAAAGGTAAATACTTTTGTGAAAGTAAACAATAAAAGACGATTGTTACTTGAGTAATATAAATCGTTTTACAAATAATTTTCAAATTACATTCATATTGCAAATTAAAATTAAAATATTATCGAGAAATTTTTTTGGTATACATTGCAAGGAAAAGAAGATCATTAAATTATTACTTAAGCGAATTTGCTCTTTAAAAAAAAATTAATATCATTTTAAGAGTTATTAGTATCAATTATTCATTTGACTTTTTTTTTTTTTTGTCGAGTGCCAGCATGACTGGCAATACAGGGTGCGCTGCTCCACTTTTTCAACTGAACTTTAATTTGGTGCGGAATCCCACTTCCTCAATACACACATGCCGTAGGTACCCTTATGTAGGGTAGGCAACCATTCATACTTCATTCATACATGGAAAGGACAAAGACATGAGAGAGAGAGAAAGTACATCAATGGCCGAACCGGGATTCGAACCCAGGACCTTCCTATCCGCAGTCAGGTACACTGACCACTAAACAAGATGGGCGGCTATACTCATTCGATTGTAACATCAAGCACAGAAAAGTAAATTATTATTTTTGAATTAAAAAATAATCCTTATAATAATAAATTATTCCATGATAATAAAACATAAAAACTTTACTTCAAAATTTTAGTCTGAAATCGAATTCTGTCTCTTTTTAGAATTATATAGCATATACTTCACACTAAGGAATTCTATTGCTAATTGAGGATCGAAATCCTTTTTATTATCATAAAAAAAAAAAAATTAAAAATTCGTTGTTGCAAAATACTTATCTTTTATATTATTATTATTATAAAAGTATTTACTTTTTAATTTAAATTATATAATTCTGAGTATTTAAAAGACAGATTTAGTAGTTAAGGATATTTTGATGTCCATTAATTTCATTTCTGAATTTTAATGAGGACCAATTTTTTGTTTCTTAAATTAGGTTATTATAAATAGATACCAACTAAAAATAATGATGAATTTAAAATTAATTATCGGGAAATAGTAGATAGTGAGACGATTCTTAAAACAAAAAAAGTGAAGAAATTGGAATTCCCTCTTACAATCTATTAAAACTACAGTTAGTACATTTTTTTTATATAAAATTTATGTAACTTAAGAAGTTACATGTAAATCTCTAATGCTTCATGGCAGTGTTTTAAAAAATAACTGTCTATTTCTATTTCTCATAGTTGGTGCTGCAAAATCCTATACAAATAAACAATAGTGTGAACAGATTCTGGTTTACAACAGTCGATTGATAAATTAAATTTCACAAAAATCAAATACAATATCATTTTGGACAATGGGCAAGTAAAAAGGTCACGTGAGCTGACATTTTATACATCTCACAAAACTGTAATATTAAACTCTACAAATGTTTAATATGCATAAGCTTTTCCAGCATAGTAATTTATGATAGAAATATAGATGATCAAACGAGAATGATTCACCTATAAATAGTCTTCTTGTAACTTAAAGATTGGAGAATAACAATAAAAAAGTAGGTGGTCACTCATCCGAGAATACCTTCCACAAGTAGTGAAGTTTTACTTTGGTGATCTAACGGGAAATTCGGCCAAGGCATTTATCAATTCGATTGGAATAGGAATTATTTTCTTTTGATCTTCTTTGAACCAATCCGAAACCTTGGCATTAAGAAAGCTTGTGCGTGTTAAATAACCATAAGAACAAATAAAATTTCGCTCTAATGTGTATGTTAGCATAGGTATCGTTATCTTCATTTGATCGTGATAAACAATCATGAAGTGCTTAACACTTTGATAGGATTAAATTAGTTAAACAAATGGTAATGTGGTGTCATCACCACCTGCGAGCTGACTCACAGTTTTCCTCGAAACTGCGGACACGTGTACGTAGACACCAGCCCGAAGAACACCTCTAGTTCTCTCCCTAGTCGCTTACCTCACTCTTGAAACGCATGGTACTTGCTCTAGGTGGTGACTGTCACGCTACAGCACTGCAGTTCTATGTGACATCACGATATCTTTTATGTTAAAATTCTATTAAGTTTTTGATTAGTTGGTGTGTCTTCATTGAAATACTATGTGTTTGGGTAGCAACGATAATGATAAACCATAATGGTAACTTTCATGTCGTAAATACATACTTCGGATATTCAGCTCGATACCAACAATGAACATTGAATCCGTTCGCAACTTGCATATTATGTTATATTTCTTCAAAACTGTGTATTTAGCTGAGTTGGTACTTGTTGTATGTGTTGGTTATCAGTTCAACATTTTTTTTAATTATCCAGAAAAATATTAGTTTCGACACGTGCTGTGAAAATAACACGAAGTGTCGTGTTTGATTTTATTTGCTGTGCCTCATTGATTGCTGCAAATATAGTGTATGTGCAGGTTCTTGTTCATAAAAAAGTGCAAATGTTTCTTGAATTACACATATCTCTGGATTTTAAGTTTAAGTTTGGGTGAGTCCGTTCTGAGTTTTATTTGTGGTCAGATCTGTTTGTTTGTATTTTTTCACTCATATGTATTTTCTTTTTATGTTGAACTGTAAATTATACATATGTCTGTCTCACACGAAAATCTCTCTAACTTGTCCAAAGCTTCCTTGTTAGAGCGTGTTGCGGTAAAACCACCACAGTTTTGGAAATCTAATCCAGCACTTTGTTTTGTACATCTTGAGTTTCAGTTTTTATAAGCTAAAATTACTATCAACGATACTTAATTTAAATATACAGTTTCTGCAGTTGACTCAAATATTTTGAACCCAGTCAGTGTTATTACATTAAAACCATCTGAAAGTGAAAAATATGAAGCTCTTAAGCAACCATTGATTAATTTTCACTCCAAGAATGAAGCCTCTAAAATTCAAACTCTTTTGCAAGGTTTGGAGCTGAGAGACCAGCTTCCTTCTCAATTATTTTCCCGTATGCATTCTTTTGCTAAGGACATTGTAGACGAGCCCTTGTTGAAATCTTTATGGTTGAACAGACTGTCCAGTGTTATTCCGACCATATTAGTTTCCTTGAGTGAAGATTTGAATGATCTCACAGCGGTGGCGGAAAAAATTATTGACTTAACAAACAACTCGCAAATAAATTTAGTTCATGCAGAAAACCCTGATTCCAGAATCAACCACTTGGACCTGCAAATTGCTGATCCAGATAGAGCTCGCTTATTATTATGACAATGATAATAATAACTATAAACACAATATCAACTCATAGCAGGAGTAGGAATAGCAGTTTTTGTTATTCCTACTCCTTAGTTTTTCATTTCCTTAGAAATCATTTAGTTTAGTTGAGCGATTTCATAGCTTTCTCAAACAAACATTACGATGCCACGGGTCTAAAGGGACAAAATCCTTACCTATCATCTTGCCTAGATTTCATTCTTCATTTAAAGCAGACCTTGATTGCACATGTGCTGAACTTGCTTACGGTGCACCCCTGCGACTGCCTGGCGAGCTCATCGACAAACCAAATATTGACATACCACCCCATGACCTTTTACAAAAACTTCGAAATACCATGAATACACTGAAACCAACCCCAATTTATGGGCATGCCAAGCCAGTTACTTTTATTCAGCCATCGCTATCAACATACATACATATTTGCGTGACATGATGCAGGGAAGAAACCTCCCCAAAACCCGTATCATGGTCCTTTTTGTGTACTACATAGAGGCAAAACTATTTTATCATCAACGAAAATGGTAAGCAAACTATCGTACAGTTTCGACAGACCTAAAACCCACCTTCCTGGATGCTTCTCATTTTTCCGCTCACCATCTTCAGGTTCTACGCAACAACTACCTACCCCACAGCAGCATACAGAACAACAATACCAAACTGATACAACTTCACCTGATCATTCCATGACTCCTATGCAAGCAGCACGTTCATTACGCCATGTCAGATTTAAACCGCGATACTTGTAATTTTTTTTTCTTCCTACTCTCTTTCTCTTGGTCACTGGATTAGGAGTACTGTGGTGTCACCGCAACCTGCAAGCGGACCCACAACTTTCCTCGCAACCGGGGACACAAGTATGGATACTAGCCCATCTGAAATTCTTAGACTCCCAAGATTGAAGATTCAAGCATTTGTAGGCTTCATTACTGGGCACTATCATTTCAGGAAACACTTTCATACAATGGGGTTTTTTAAACAAGAACCAATTTGTAGGAAATGCTACGCAGGGGTAGAATCAGCTCATCATATCCTATATGAGTGTGATGCTCTTGCCCTTACAAGAGTCACTACTCTAGGTAATCCATATCCTAAAGAGTTACACCTAAACTACATTGAGGGCCTATCAGACTTTATAACAGAGTAGGTGACCCAAGACAATGGAACTAGGAAAAAATTGGGCTTGGAGCGTGGTACAAAATGCAACAATGCAGAGGTGCCACATATCTGACAAGCTCAAGAGAAGAAGAAGAAGAAGATGGGTACGAGCCTAAAGAACACCGGCAGTTTTTCTCTCTGTCTGTCCTGTAATTTTGCGGTTGCTTTGTCCTTATGTTTTTTAATTCAACATAGGTCTAAAATTTAAAGTGCTATTAAGATATTTCTGGCCAAATTGGAAATCAAATTTATAAACTAATATGAAGTCCAAGCGTTTAATCTTTGTAGAAATCTTAAAAAAACATTTTATTGACTATATAGTTATAGTTTAAGGCTTAGTATGGCAAATAAAAGTCTTAAAATCTTTTTAAATGGATCAACTGATTTTTGAGTTTTATATTACATTTTCTCTGAGCTTTTTAACATTGGATTCGCAGAACCTTCATACTCCGAAAAAAATTCACATGATTTTTATATCGCTCTACGACTTTTTCGGCGGTAATATAAAACTGTTTTTATGCTCATTATATTATCCCTTACGAAAACATCTGGAAGTAAATTTTTCTTTGTATTTGAATAAATTAATCTGTACTTTGAAGCTTACTTTAATCCAGTGGCACGACTCTATTCGTAGAAGTAGCAGATCCCAGATTCCAGGCTAAATATTGCTGAAAAGAAGGAAGAAGAATGTAACATGTCTGCATTCACGTCTGTCAAGGTAGATGTTCGTGAGTTTTCTGATACTTTACCCATTGTGGTATGGCCTAGCATTACTGAAATGTTCTTGAAAAATCAAAACACAATAAAAAGTCAGAAATATATATTTAATTCCATCCACTTCAGTGTCAACATATTCTATCACATTTTCAACTTTACTATTTATATTTTTCTGCAAAATAAAACTTATTTTATACCATTTTTTTATTGAAATCCGATATTTGTAATTCGTATTTTACAGCTATTGCGAAAAAAAATATTTTTTAATTTGTAACATGATATTTTTAAGTTTTTTGTATTCTAATTTCGTGTTTTTTTTAAGAATTTCAAAGTTACATTTTCAACGAATTTCAAGTTTTGAAAAAAATACGATAATTAACAGGAAAGGGTTTTCTACTCTCTCTTTCAGTTGATATCGAAAATGAATTTAAAAAAAAATTCTTTTTCAGCAATTATTTTTCCTCAACAGTGCAAACGATTATTTCTTCTGAATTAATTTTCAGTTATAATAAATATAACAAAAGAGAAGTCAGATTGAAAATCCAGAAAAACATTGTTAAATGTTCTTTATGAATAACTGTTTAACATGGAGATTTCTTTCTCAGGGAATATCAAAATTGTGTTTGATTAAATGGAATATCGGATAAGTGTGCCATTAAGAATAGAATTATTATAATGTTTCAATCTTCACCGGAAAATTTTCTTAACAAGGTAAGAATTTGTTTTTGGGAATATATTATTCATTTTAAAGTTAAGAAAGCCAAATATTATTTTAAATTATTATGAGCATAATTCGACTTGTTTGATTCTAATTAATTGAATAATTGAAAACTGTTATAAGAAATTTTGGTGAAAGTTAATTCTCAATTTAAAAGAACGAAACATTCTTTCTGTCAGATAATAAAAAATGTAATTTTCTAATGCATATGTTAACAATATAGATGAAATAAGCTATTGTTAAAAGTCTTTCTCTTATTAGTTTTATCACAATTCTGTGTAAAAATTATAAAGCAGATTTATAAAAGATACACATTAATTCTTAAATGGAACTTGAAGCTTTTGAAAAATATTAATTTCTTGTAACTGAACAAGGAAGTAGAAGCTGAGAAAGACTGCATTTTATTTTAAAATCTGGATTTTTATTAAAATCAGACAGATGCATTATTTTCATCTCAATGTACAATGTCGAGTAAAAGTTATCAAAGCATACAGTGGTGCATGCATTGAATCTCAAATATTTTTTGATGATAACTTAATAGAAGAAAATACTCGCGCGTTTGAAATAGCAATGTTTGAGAAACCAATTTTAATAATTCTCTTTGTAACTTGTTGTTATGAGAGTCTGTTTTATTATTCATAAAAGCTTTTTATGAATAATAAAACAAATATTACGAAAGATTAAAAATTCTCATACAAATTTTGAAGATCACTCCGCGTAATAAAATAAGGTTGCTTGTTGGATGTAAGTTTGATTTCATATGAAATTATAGGGAACAACTTTGATATACCCCTCCCCCAAAAAAATTAAGCGCCAAATCTGGCACTCCCTACGGACTTTTTAGGGTTGCTGTTTCTTATTTTTTTGTTACCAATTTAGATTTTTTTCAGCTTTTAGGTTTTTGCTGTTGCCAAATTCGGTATTTTCTTGTATTTTGTACCATTTTCTGAGTTTTTTTTAAAAGATTTTTATGTTTTAATTATTTGTATTTAGCGAGAATCCATCTTGGCGAGTAAAAAAGGCGCCAAAACTGGTATTATGGTTGGTGAGGGAAGAAAAAGTCGCCAAATTTCCGATTTGGGGGGGTATATCAAAGTAGTTCCAATTATAGATCTCAACCAACAGGCGGAAGAAAAAGTTAGTTAAATTACATGTTTCAGGGATTTTAACCAAATAACATATTTTTCATGTATTAGGAATAGTTATTTTAACTAAAAAAACTTTATTACTCCACATATTTTCAATCTAATATTTTATACATTTTCTTCTTTTGTCATTATTCTATTTATTTCTACTAGAGTAAATAATGATGTTATAAGAGGATGAAGAACAAAATTGTTTGGGAAATATTTGGAAAAAAAAAAGATGAATTTTCTATTCAATGACTGATCATTTTTTTCATATTTAGTTATAAAAATGTTCAAATAAAAAACTTTTAGGTTTTTAAAAAATTACTTTTAAAATCAAATCAATGTTCAGATTACAAAATATATTATGAAAATTTGAATGAATACTACATTTTCATGAAAATAAAACTAAATCCTGAAATTTTCTCAATTCCTGCGTATGTTCGGAATTTATTTAAAGATAGTAGACTTACAAAATCAATTTTTTTTAATAATAGAATATCAAATCAATGCTCTGGTTACAAAACTCGTTATGCAAATTAGAATGAATACTAATTTTCATAAAAATAAAACTAAATCCTGCAATTTTCTCAAATCCTGCGCATGTACGGAATTTATTTAAAGATAATGGACTAACAAAATCCATTTTTTTTAATAATAGAATAGCTGAATATTTTTTGCTCAAGTTGTGTTTATTACTTTTTGTAATAAATTTAAGTACTTCAAGAAGTAATGATGTAATGTATGTGAAATAGTTTTTAAATTAAATAGATTTTAATGCACAAATTGCTTGAATAAAATTAAAAATATATAATATAAATAATAATTTATTTGATGCTTATAGATAACATTTTTATTAATATTTGGAAGTGCAATATAAATATTTGCAAAGATATAAATTAAAAACACCCTTTAGTAAGAAAACAGCACTTTTTTCATTTTTAAAAAAAATTTCGGAAATGGGTAAAAAGCGTTATATAACTATCATTTTACTTTCCAAAAAAAAATTGATATATTTAATTTTTTTAAATAATCCGGTTTTAATTATTGCAAACTTGAAAAAAAGGAATTAAAAGCTATGACTTATAGAAGACCTTAAAATTATGTTGTGTTGAAAGTAAATTTTCAAATTTATATACTCCTTTTAATCATTAAATTAAATCGTGACATATATTTATAGTAAAATATCACAATTTTTAATAGATATCAACATCTGACTCCGAAGTATTTAGTTCACAATTTTATTATATTTTTCATTAGAGACAGAACGGAAATAGGTTATTTTAGAAATTCGTAGATACATTGATTTTTTATGAGGTAAAAAATAAATAAAAACTAATTATTAAATTTAGTAATTGAAAGCGACTTCATCAAATAGAAAACAAATATAAAAATACCGTTTTCATAGGTATTGTATACATAAAATGTGCATAAAATTACAATTTTATTCATATGACTTACTGACTTCGGATAAAAATTATATCTGAAACTATTATTCTGATTTTATGGCCACTTTATCATCTCTTGCTGGTAATCAAACAATCGGAACTATTCTAAATCAGCTTTTGAGTTTTTTAAGATAAAGCTATACACATCACGTGATTATTAGCAAGGATTAACTGATTTACAAACATTGGACAAAATAATTCATTGCTGTAATGTATGCTAATAAAAGGCTACACTAAACTAATAATCCTTAACTGGGGTTATTGTACAAGGTAAGATTAATTTCAAATAATACTTTGCATAAAAATAATGAAATATATTATTAACAGAATATTCTTATGGATTGTAATAAAATTATTCTGATTGAAATACCTAAAAGCTTTACATTAATAATTTGATAAATTGGAATTTGCGAAGAACACACTTGGAAGTAGAAAATAGGCCTAGAAAACGAATTTTCAAGAAATCCTTGAAAACGAATTTTCAAGAAATCCTTGAAAACGAATTTTCAAGGATTTTCTGTTAAAGTTTTTCACGAAAACGGATCTTGGAACCAAGTGTGAGGAAAACCCTAGCAATGTAAACGTTTAAATGATACGTTGAAGAAATCGATAGTCCTTATGATGAGAATGTTATTTTCTGGAAGTAGATCAAGCATTAGAGATTTAATAGGACTTATCGATCTGTCAATGTGCAAAATTCGCTTTATCACATCTTCTGAACTAATAACAATTAATGGCATTAATCTATTATGATGATTTTTATTTTGTAAAGGAAAGAAATAAAGTGTGAAACTTTATTAAAATATCGGCATTAATAATACTGGATCAAAGTTATTATAATATTTATATAATAAAAAACTAAGGCATTTAAAATCATTTTTAAGAGTTCATGTTAATAAGAATTTAATTTTTCTTTTATCCAGATATATTTAAATTCAGTTTTCCAGTTTTTGAAATACTATTGATTTTCTAATGAGGATTTGATAGTTTATGTTTTCTTTTTTAAACATTTTCTGCGTTTGAAAATAAACCGCTTTAACTTTAATGGTGATAATTATAAATATTTTATTTCGTATTATTAATATCGTAAGTCACATTTTTTTTTAAAAAAAAATGTGACTTACGAAGTATTGGTATTAATAAAGTTGCCTAAGCTAAAAAAATAATTAAAATTTAATTTTTCTAATTTTTAAATAAAAATTAAATATTTTAATTTATATGTAAACGTTAAATAACAGATACTTCGTAATAAATTCGAAATAAAATTTTTGAGGATGTCATCATTTTTTTACAATTACTTATTCAATCAGCTTATAGTCAGTTTTATAAAAATATATTTGAAGGAAATCCTAAAAAGTCGGTTTTTCATTTAAAGTTTATAAAAACATAAAAATAATTCAAAATAAGATCTGATGAAAGTTTATCTTTTAGAAAAATATAATTAAATTCATTAAATAAATACTTAACTCTCAAATAATTTATATTGAATTAGTGAAGTGGCTGGGACACATAAAATAGGTTGTGATCGCAATGTCTTTCAAGTTAAATGATATAATTGGAGGTGCTTCTGCTTCTAAATTACGTAGATCCAAACATATTTGAAGCTAGGATGGCACACCAACCATCCAGTGCGCTTAACCACATAAGATGCCATGGATTCGACCCCTTGCAGTGCTGAAAATTGAACTGTTCCTAATGACCGGACAACAGAAAGCAAAAAGAGTAGAATTAAAATTTACAAGGATCTAAGTGAAATTTACATACTAAATTTAAAATTATTTTTAACTAACTGAATTAGTTATTGTCCAGTTATTAGTATTAGACTTTAATTTTTCTCTTTCTTGAATCAAAAAATATTTCTTATTTTTTATGATTCCTTTGTTCTTAAGCTGCCCATTATATATTGATTTCAATGTCAATTTAAGCTAAATTTTTTTTATGAATAATTTTTGTTGTGAAAATTTTTTACTCAAAATCAAATATGTTTTGAATGGTGAATGAATTTGAAACCAATCATTCATCAACAAGCTTTACCTTTTTTTATGATCCGTTCTGGGTTCGAATATTAGATCCTGGATTGAATCAAATATTTACGTTGTTTTAGAAAAAACTTTAATTTGAACTCTTTATTGTCTGAATTTCAATAATTACCATTAAATCAATATATATGCACATATCTTCGGGTAATTTAAATTTTTAGTGCTGGGTTCTAATCTTGCGAATTTAACATATGTCATGTGGGCTATAATCAAAATACCCTTACATGTAATAATTAAATCTAATTCTGCGATAAATAAGCGTACCATTTTAATTTCAGGATTGAATAGCGGAAAATTTATTAATATTTTTCATTTTATTTCTGAATTTTATGTAACTTAGTTAAAATATACATTTTATTATTTAAGCTATTTTTTAAAATTCGGTTACTGAAATAATATGTTTTGCACGATATTCTCTTCAAATCGTTTTCATACAAATTCTTCCTTCAATAAAATCTTCCCTTTTTTTTATTATCTACCTAGGTTCGAACTCAAGGACTTTAGTTGTGGAACGTTATCCTTGAACCAACTCTAAACCAAACATCTTAACTGCTTTTAGCTACTTTCAGAATATAGTAGCATCCAATTAACAGGAAATATAATTTAATGTTTTCAAATTCACAACAAATTCCATATAATATAGAATAAATTTATTTCGATTTATGTAAGTCAATAAAAAGACCGAGTTTTCTTCAAGAGTAACATACATTATTTCTTCATACACATTTATAATAAATTTTTCAAAGACACGATTGAGAAAAATTTTTTGTTTCGATTTTAAAATATGACTCGAATCATTAAATTACCATGATTTTTTTTTATAGTTTAGTGATTAGGATGTGAAAGAAGGAAATGAAGCGATTTTCTGACTTTTATTGTAGGTGAGGAAATTTTTCTAGCGTTTCTTTCTCTCGTCGTCCATTTATATTTACTTCCTATCTAGGCCATGTGTGCAGTATTTGAAATTTATCTTTTGAAAGTATAATTTTTTTTTTGTTTCGTGTTTTATATTTATAAAATTATTTTTCCATATATCGATTGTATACGTGACCTGTCCTTCATCGGTAATGGATTCCCTGATCGAAAACATTGTTACCGTGTTATATCTGTGTTGATGTTTTGAAACAGGTCATCGGAAATTTTTAAATAACCTGTTGTTGTGTATTTTATTATGATTGAAAAGCACTATTATAAATGTTTATAATAATTATACATGATGTGAAGTTTTAAAAACTGAAGTTTATGCATTTGGCACTTACTATCATGATTATGTGATGCCATGGCAGAGGCTAAAATGGCGCACGGACTTGTATTGAGAATGCAGGATTATTTAGAAAAACTGGATACAAGGAAAGAATTAACTGACAATGTAAAGGTTTGTGAATAATTTTGTTATTTTGTATACATTATAAAAGTGTATAAAAAATCGTATTTGATTTTGGATTATTTTATTTTTGTTATCATATGTTTACATTTGTATGCAATTATTTCGCAACCATGGAAGTAACGTTTATTTGTATGGAGATTTTTTGATTTATTTTGATTGCATACCTTATTTATCTTAAATATGAGTGAATTTGCATCCCAAAATAAATTAAAAAATTCTATTCAGTATTGAAATTTTATAATTTTACAGAATTAACTTTATTAGATCGGATATATTCGAACTTATTCAAATTTAGAGCATGATCATATCTAAGTCTTAAATTTTATCAATGAATATCACGATCTAATTAGAAGATTCTTAAATAACGTGTTTTAGTAAATTTTCTTGTCACAACTTATTCCATTTTTAAAAATTCTCATTTTTGTTTCTAAATGTAAAATAATTAACTTCATACTAATAATTAAAAAATCGTAATTAAACCTTTATTTATGAGCTTAAATTTACCTGATTTTTTTGTGTAGTTATTAACATTTATTTAATTGGTGTATATTATTTTATCTGAAGTATTCATTTAATTGCGAAACTGTGCTTACGATTTAGTTGGGACTGAATGCATTTTAATCAACTTAAAAACGGTTATTAATTATGAAATGAAAATTTTTACTTAATCTAGAACAGTTTGATAATATCAAATCTGTTAAACAATAATTTTCATTGAAAATAAGAGTCAGAATTGTTCAATATAATGTTAAATATGAATTTAATAAGCTATTGATTAAAATTATTTTAAAATTTCTGTTGTTCAATAACTTTAAAATACTTTGATTAGGGATTAAAAAGTATCAATCACTCAAAATGTTTCATTAGTTTTTTTAATTTGTGAGATTCTTAAATATTCATTTAGATAAATTTGTAAGTAAATGTGATTACTATTGCGAAATATGTTTTCTATTGTCAAATATACTTTTCTGTAAAAAGTGTGTAATGATATATTTAGTGTTTGTTCTATAATTTAAATCTAAAAATTATATTTTTACCTTGAAAATTACAATTTTTCAGCCATTTATCATTTCTTAAAAGAATTATTACTTATCCAAGGTTATATATATGTACAGTAGATGCTCTTTTAACTTATAGAGACCAGTAAAACAATTTATAAAATAGAAAAATAATAGAATTTATTAGAAAGATCTGATTTTTACCAAATTAATTTTTCTTTATAAATAAAATACTGTTAGAAAGAATACACTATAGGAAACACATGCAAAATGAGATTCATATTTAATAAGCATACTTTCATTTTATTGATGAAAAATCTGGCTGAAATTCATATATCTTTTACTGTCAAAAATCTACATTTTTCCATTTCTTCAATGTATTAAAGTATTTTGTTGCTTTTTCCCTTTAATTACCTTTGTGAAAGAACTCAACGTTAGCCATTCAGCTGCTTGTTTCACAGACTGTATTTGCACTACATCATATTCTTGTTCGGTATCCCAACAACTTTTATTCTCGTGCATTGTATTCTCAATAATTCCATCATTTGATATTTCTTCCACTTGTATCACATGTTTGTCTGTATTAAAAAGAATCTTTAAAAGAAATTTCAGGAAATATGGGGTTTCTTTCTTGTAGTTCATGCTTGTGAATCATCTTTGCTCAAGCAATCTGGTAAATTACTCTGGGTTTCTACAGCTATGATGGTGTTTTTTAATAAAGCCTGCATGCTAAAATGCTCTCAATATTGTCTTTCCTTCAACATCATCCTATGCATTAATTGACAAATATATTGTTCCTAGAAGGTCAATTTAATGAATAGATTCCAACTTTATAGTCACATTTTGCAAAAGCACCTTACAATATTTGCACTTGAAGCTGTAGATTAGGCTGTAAAATGAAATTTACTGTAGGCGAGAGAAACTCCACACAAATCAATTTGAGATCTGTGACTTCAAACTGAGCAGTGCAGTTATCTACAATTAGATTCTCCAATAAAAATGTTAATCTATGTCTTACAGCCAATTTCCATAAATGTTTGCAGTTATCCAAGCTTTAATATTAGGATGATATACAGTTGGTAGTTGGCATTTTTAAAAAATCTAGGCTTTAAATATTTTTCAATGAATAGTAGAAACAGTTTTTCTGTTGCATTCATGTTGGCTGCAAGCAATACTGTAATTCTTCGCTTCACATTTTAACCAACATTACATTTATTGTCTTTAAAGCTAAGTATTCTTTCAGCTAAGATTTTTAAAAACAAAGTTGTCTTGTCCATGTTGAAAACATCCTTTGGGTCATACTCGGAAAGCATCTTTCTTTATGTTCTTTCTTTCCACTCAGTTTCCGAAATTTTATTCTACGTTTCACTATTACCACACAATTTTTTAAAACTTAAATCTTGTCTGGTTTTGAAGCCAACTATCTGCTGCTGTGAAATTTTATTTTCAGCTTCATAGCAAAGAAGTTTGATTTCTCTTTGATGATATTATCATCAGGAATGTTCACTTTTCTCATGTTTCTCAGCCAAGCTAGCAAAAAATTTCCAGTTTCAGATGATTCTGCTTCTTAACAATTTTATCAAGAGTTAGCATTTTTGTTGGCATTGTTCCTTTTTTCCAGTATTTTTTTGGTCTACTGTTAGAACATTTTTTTTTTTACTTCAACTGATAAACACATAGAATTCCTAACAATCAAAATATAAATTGAGTTGTTTAAATGAACTGAAACTAACTACAGAACAGATCTCAAACTTTTAAAGAGTTTCCCTTTTCTCTGTTCTTTTGTATAGACAAAAAAGAGCAGAATTTCCCAACTTTTGTTTTCTTACGAGAAGGATAAAAGGCAAATTCAGTACCACCGTTCTTTCTGTTTGAATGTCTGTTTCTGCAATGTTTGGAATTCCGGCATGTTGCTTTGTTGTTCAAGAATCAATAGAGTTCTCTGGTGTTATGTATAAAAGAAATCATATAAAACAGTTTTAAAAAATATCAAGAAATCATTTGTCAGAAATGAAAATTTTCAAAAAAGAGATTTTTAAATTTGTAAATGGGAGTTAAATTATCATTGTGTTATTATGTCAGGGTAGAGACTAGTTTCTAGTTCATAAAAACATGAGTTTTTAAATTTGAGGTTTGTGAAAACAAGCATCTATTGTACATAAAAAAAAACACTTCATGATGTCATGATAAATTTAAATAATTTACATCTTACTGAAAAATCATGCCATTGAAATGTTTGAATAAAAAATGATGCTTGTTTTAATTTATTAAACACAAGTTCACATGTACCTGACTCTGCGAGATTTAGTTTTGCTGACTGTGCAGGTGATAGACACTGATTTTTTAAAGTCTATGGGCATAACAGGGATATTGGTCAGTAATGCATTTGTTTAATTAGTGATAACATGAATTGAATTTTATATTTGGTGTTGAATAAAACCCTATTTTTCTATTAAAAAGATTCTGGATGTTTTTAAGAATAGGACTATTGTTTGGCTTTGAATAAAATTAATTTCTTTTTAAATTTCTCCTTTTACTCAAGAAATAATGTTATCATTTTTGAAGTTTTGTAATGTGTGGTAAAAAGTTTGAATGGAATAATAGTGATAGGTTATTTGTATTACCAATTCTGCTTTTTATTATGATTGTTTGCATTGAAAAATATTAATAGAATAATTGCATTTTGCATCTTAATTTTGATTTTCAAAACCTTTTGTATATTAGATAATTTGGACCCTTTTTGGTAATTAATCAATTTGTTCTTTTCACCATCTTAATTGTTCATCGTGCCTTCTCTAAGAAAGCAATATTTGAACTAAGCCTACTCTTTTGATAAAATCCTGTAAGCTGCTACAGATTTGGTGCAATTGCCTATTTTCATGCCAAGAACTACACTCTTATCTCACTAACTTAAATTACTGCAGTTTGAACAAAATCTGATTTTCAAAATCTCGATTTAGCTCAAAAACATTAAACATTGTAATTTCTTCCTAATTTTGACTTGGTATATGAAAAGTTTAAATGTTCCTTTGTATTTACTTATTTCAAAAATATTACAAAACTAATTTTACAATGATTAAACATTACAAAACAAATATAAAATAATTCTAAAAAACAGTACTATTGTTAGTACTTGGTCAATAAAATGAGCATATTTTTTTTATTTTCTTTTAATTAATCAAAAGAACCCAAACACTTTAAGAATATACATAACAATGTTAAGCAGGTAATAACAATTACCCTATAAACTTAAATAACATACATTTTTAAGAAAATTCAGATAAATATATTCATTGTAATGCAATCTAGAACAGGATACAACAGAGCATTAAAGCTTAATCAATAACATAACAGCATTATGAAAACTTGGGTTTAAAGTAACCTGACAGTGTCCTGACCTTTTAAAATATCTGTATGAATACTATCTAGCACAGGAAACAACAGGACATTATTGCTAAATCAATAACATACATCTTTATGAAATTCAAGTTTCCAATTTACTATATATATATATATATATATATATATATATATATATATATATATATATATATTATTAGAAATAAATTGCCAATGAAGATTAAATTATTTAATAATGATTTTGAAATAACAAGAAAAGACTATTTACAAATGAAAAACAAAGAAACATTATCTTGCAAAGTTATAATTAAAGGTTAGACTATACTTTAGGGTGCCTCTTTGATTCTCACCAAGTTGTAATCGTGATTGATCGCCAAGCTGGGCAATACACAATTATATTCTGATTGCAACAGAGCAATTGATTGTTCTGTGCTAATAAAAATCACCAATAAAAACGATAGCCATACAAAAATTCCCATGTTTGCCAAGGGGGCACCCTAAAGTATACTTTTATCTTATTAAAAGTTAATAATTGTCTAAAAATCAGTTTGTACATCTTCGTGTCTACATCTCTGGTCTCTCCTTGTTGTTCTCCATGTTCGGCGGCAAACTTGATGCATATGGTCCTGTAGTGACGTTTCACAAATGAGGTGATGGCCTCTGGTGATTCCACAATATATATATATATATATATATATATATATATATATATATATATATA
>JAPDSC010112124.1:36815-48329 GCA_026290005.1 Latrodectus geometricus | reverse complement strand
TATATATATATATATATATATATATATATATATATATATATATATTCTAATAATCAAAATTGTTTTCTTTTTCTAAGTTTTTGTATTAACAAAACATAAAATTTATCAATAATTACTAGTTTACATTTATTTTCAAATTTCTTTTTGTTCAGATCTATATAAAATTAAAGTATTTCCTGAACTAACAAGCTGGATTTTTATTTTACTTTTAATAGTTTTGATCAGTGCTAGATATATAATTTATGCTAACATCTAATACATCTGCTTTAAAATATCTACTAAAATGAATATATAAAAAGGTCACTGTTATTTAAATTTTTAAACTAAAAGATAAAAGTTTTATTCTAAATCATCATATTTTTCCAATTATCTTTAATATTACTTTAAAGTATTTATTTTTTGAATGAAAATATCATTATATTCTGCAAAATAATCAGACTTTATCACTTTCTCAATTAAAGTGTTGGGGATTATATATATTTATTCGCAAAAGTTATAAGTATTCAATAATCTATCACATTTACCAAATTTAATGGGGATTTTGTATAATCTCTTATTATACATAATCACTGGATTTATCACTTTTGCCATAGTATAAATACTATAAAAAATATTTTTTTAAATTTTGATCTAGGTATGACCAGAAAAGGCAAACATTAAATTGATGCAGTGTAAAACAGAAGCAGAATTTTAATTCGATTTGTATTTACATCCAACATGTTGAAATAAACAAAAACTCAAAGAATTTTCAAAACAAATTGAACTGAAGTTTTAGATTCAGCATAAAAATTTAAGCTACAGCTTAACCCATATCATTTATTACCAAATGATTTTATTTATAGTTGTTCAAAATGATATTTTGTTTCACAAAATAGTCTTGTCTATAAATTACTAAAGAACAAATTGAATGAGGTGTATAATGCTTGAAAATACTGCTTAATTATCAAGTTATTAATTGGTAAATTCTGGATTTTTTTTTACATCTGTTTCTCTGCATTTCCGACCAGTGATATACTGCTCAAACAGAAAATGTGTTTGTTGAAAAAGGCAAGAATATTTTTTAATATTCAAAATAAATCCTTATTCATATGCATCCTCTTTTTTTAAAAACAATACTATTTGAAGAAGTAAGGGAGGATCCAATGCTCTAAATATTTTTCCCTATTCTGGCAGAAACACCTAAATGACTATCTAAAAATAATAAGAAAAAAAACATGGACTTTTTTTATCATTAATCATCTTTTCTCATTAACTATCTTTTCATCATTTCAGTATATTAATAATATACTAACATCTTAATATAAGTTTCAGTGGATGAATAATGAAACAGTTCTCAATTCAACTAAAGGAAATTAGAAAAAAATATAATTTATGTAGATGTTAGTAACCTTTGTCAGAAACTTTAATACAATACTAGTTTTGTATTTAACATTCCTATTCCATTATTTAACTTTGGTTTTATGTATAAAAATGTTAAATCAAAGTTAAACTACCAATTCTCAGATATTGAAATTTTGAAACATAATTGTATCAAATGCTAAATTAGTTATTTCTTTTTAAAGGAATCTTCGTATAATCAAGTTGGAGAACCAGATATGATGTGCGAAGAAATTCAAATCATCAAATCGTGGTTGCTTGTAACCAAGAATCCAAGAAATTCCAAGATGGAATTTTTCTCACTATTAAGGTTTGTTTATAAATGTCTCAGTGTATATATATATATATGATTTTGTTTTACTTTAATCCATAGATAGAAATAAAAATTATTTAAATCATGCAACTTTCTGAATACTTGTAAATAACATCATTTTATCTAACTCTATAATGAAATGCTTATTTAAGAAGAAATGCATAAATGATTTAATCGTTTTAAACATTTGTCTGAATCCTTGTGATTAATAGTAGTGCTTCACACTCCTATTGCACATGTCCAAGGGCTAAGCAAGGTTGACTCAGTTTTTCATCACTTCAGTCATTTTTATATCTTAAAAATTAAGTATATATTGTAAATTACTTTACTGTCAACATTTTCTTTAAAAGATATTTTAAAGTTTTCAACTTTGGAATTGCTAAGTTTTTTCATTAAAACTCAAACATTTAAGCAAATTTTTAAATTATCAGATATGATTGATTCAGCTCCAAGCATTATTTAACTATAAGCAAATGGTCTTTATCTGATTCAATCAACAATTTAATTAAAATAAATTTTTAATTTTCTCTACTTATTAAACTTTTTTTGGCCATGAAACTAAATGAAAGTTTATTTCTAAAAAGCTTTATTTTTACAACTTATTCCTTAATTTGATAGTTTCAATTTTGTGGTAATCTTCTGGGTTGGTTTGCTTCAATCTTTTGACAACAACCTTCTTACTTATTTTTATATTTTTTTATTCTCTGATTTGTTTATGTTCTTGCCCTGTTTCAACATCTTTTAGTAAGGTAATTTTTATTTTTTATTGTTCTTCCAGTCCTTTTTATAAGTCTAATTCTTACACTTCATGTCTTCCCTTTTTATCTTCATTATTATTATTTATTTACTTTTTTAATATTTTTTTTAATGTTTCTCTTCTGTGTACTGTTAACTATTATAGTAGTTTCTTTGAGAAAATTTTTGTTTTCAGTTTTTTTCATTCTTTTAAATTTGTGTTAATTTTTAAACATTAAACTATGTATTAAAATATAAGGATATCTACTTTTTCATTCGATTATGTTTTGAGATTATATTAAGCTAGTATTTTTTATTTGATTATTGGCATGACATCAATTAAAAAGTATGTTTTGTTATATATGTTTAAACTATTTTTCTCCAGTAAGATTTTAAAAAGAGAATTGGAAAAATAAAAGTTTATAATTTTCTTCAATATTTGTTCTGAATTTAACATTTCTAAACTTGATTTGAATGTCCTGTCTTTTTAATTTGGTTATCAGTAGAAGTGTTTATAATTTGCCTTGTATTTGTTGTAAATATATTTATTTTATTTTAATATCACAAAATTCTTGTTAAATATCTCAAAATTTCTATTTTTTAAAAATTGATTTCAAAGTTCAAGATTTGTCTTACAAAATGTATAAAAATAAAAATTAATTCATATTTTTAAAAGCAAATTTAACTTTTAAAAACTAGATTTTCAAATCATAATGTTAAAAAGAAAAAGAACCTCTAGAAAGTTTAAAAAGTAAAAAATGTTTTTATACAGAATTTAGATTTTTAGTTATTTCTCACTATGATTTATAAATCTTTATATTGAGTTGAAACAAATACAAAATCAGCATTGCTGTATGCTACTTGAATGATTTTTCATTTCAAAAATCTACTTTTTTACACTGCAAATATACATAATTCATGGTCAAATTAACTCTTTTGTACCAAACAAGATCTTAAATACAAGACTAAATTTAAATCTTCACTATAAACTATCTTATTTAGTAATGTAAGTGCTTACAATTTCTTTTTATTAATTTTATTATATATTTTTGTGATTATCATTTTCTATATATGTTTTATCTTGTTGTTATTACTTTGTGGTAAATTAAGCATGTAGGCATTCAGTATTTTTTAATATTAATTCATTTAATTTTGCTATCAAAAATTTGAATTATATTCCCTCAGAAATTTATTATTTTATAGGAATATTTTTTTAATAATATTAAGAAAGTAAAAATTCATATATTTCTTTCTTATTTTAGGCAAACTCTGTTATTTATGCTATCATCAAAATGGTTGAAGTGTGCAAAACAGAAGGATTTGCTTTTTGCATTTAGTTCTTACTGTCATAAATTTTCTACGATTACTAAAAATGCAAATGCTATATATGCTACTGTTGTTCGTTTAGCCACTGATCCTTGGAAAAATGAATTTTTTCCCTGGGAGGATTTGTTCATGGAGAAAATTACCATTTATGATAAAACTGGTTAGTGTTTCATTTATTTTATTTTATTTAATTTTAACAACTCATATATTCCATTTTATCAAGTGTATTTAATTTTTACTGTTTTGACTGTAACATTTTAACATAAATTATTTTTACAAAAGCTGGAACATTGTTATATATAGGAAAGTACAAGGCTCATACAATTCCTGACAATTATTCTTTTTCAGATAAAAATAAACCAGAAATAAATTTTCCAGGGTCTATTTAAGTCTAGCTCTAAGAACTAGATTTAAATAGACTAGAAATTAGTAAACAACTTGTGGAAATTTTTTTTATTTCTTTACACATATTTGTTTGTTAGAAAATATGGATTTTATAGAATTTATGTAAGGATCAAAAAGTATTAAAATATTATTTTCTGATGTCTGTACTAGATGTAACATAATACCTTAATATAAATATTGTCAAATAAGGCTGAGAATACAACACATACATTACATATGCAAGCTTCATTTCCAATTTCTTGAATGTGATTAGTTACTGATCATAAAATATAAGCTGTGTATTTTTATAAAAGTGAAGACAGTAATTTATATTGTCTGTCCTATACATTTCCTTTTGCATTAACAAACCATTTAATAGCCAATGCTTTTCAAAACGTTGGCATTGTATTCCATTATATTTAATTTTAGCAGTTCAAATCCAAAACAAAAGTGAAAGTCTATATGGTTGCTCTTCAGTTTTGGTTGCTTTTTTTACATAATTTGATTATTTATCCTGGTCATCATGGAATTTAAGATGTATCTAATTTTAATTATATTTTATAATCTTAATGATGATTGCTATATTAATTTAAATAAATATGAACATAAATAAAGAGCTATTTAAATATACTCTTTTAAATGTGTATCAATGATCTTAAAATTTTGAAATGAAATGTTATCAGTTAACATCCATTTCATTTCAATTCATGAAGTTTCATTACATTAGAAATATTGCATCATAAGAATTATAAATATAAACTATTTTTTCAAGTAGAGCATCCAGAAAAGGAATTAGAACTGATACATGATTGTAATTTGGAAATTTCATTTAGAAGGAAAATTTATATATTAATAGAGTATCTAAGAGTTTGTATAATCAATCTTCCAATTATTACTATAATTTTATAAACAAAATCTTATGTAGACTTATACAAAAATACAATCTTTTATGGTTTAATAATTAAAAGAGTTTGTAATTTTTAAGCAATCCATTAATATTTACTAAAGCCATGAATTTGAAGATTAATTTAGAAATATGTTATGCATTCTTAAACTTATATATTAATTATTAAACTGGTGCTTATGTTGTATTAAAATATATAAGTTTGTTATTTATTTGAATGACATAAAATATATATAATATAGAATACGTATGTGTAAAATGACTTTTATTTAGCACAATACTTTTGGTGACAAGGATGTGATTATCCAGAAATGATTTATTTTTTTCCAAACAAACTCTTTGTTCATAATTCTCTGTCACAATGATTACAATTATTACAGCTTAAACATTTTCATGAGCAAAAAAACCCTTGATTTCTATAATAGAAATACCATCAATTTTCAAAGCTGATAGCTTGGGCATCTAACTGACACCTTTCTTCTCTTCCATTAAACTACTTGGCTTGAGCAGATATTTATGCCTCTGCGATATAAACTCAGAAAGTTTCTAAAATATTTCTATGAGCCAATGATAACTTTGCTCATTGTTATTATAATCGAAAGATTCAAGGTTGTTGTATTATGGTTTATCGCCAAAAATATTATCGCTTGTCACCAAGCTGTCTCAAATTTTGCAGGTTTTTTTCTCAACTAAGAAGATTTTCTATTATTTATATTTCTTAGAATTATTTTAAAGACAATTTCATTCATTAAATGATAGCACTAAAATAAGTAATTAAATAAAAATACAAGGTATTCATACAAATGTTTACAAAGTTCAGAAATTGTCAAGAATTTTTACTTAATTGAAATCATTTCTATTGTAACCATAGAGTCATTTAATGTTTTCAAAATTGTTATTAATTTTAAATTATTCTTATTAATTTCTGCATGCATTTATTACAATCATCATTAAAAAATATACTTAAAAGATATGTGTGCATTGTTGGATATATTTGCCCACAAAACTATTAGAATAATTATAAACATTTGAATGTTGTCTCTTCTTGGGAAAATGCAGACTGATTTTCTGGAAGAATCATGAATTTGTTCCTATAAGAATATGCATAAACCTTGGTATCAGTTTCACAAAATAGATGAGCTTTTTTATTTTTAATTCATTAAAAATGAATATTATTTGAACATCTATAGCAGTGTTCGTAAACTTCATTCTAAATAAAAATTTATTTTATGAAGGCTTTAATAATATCATGTTAATCAAATTTCTCTGTACATTAAGTAGAATTTGTTAATTGTTACCTTACTTAAATTAAATGCATGGCACAGTTAGCAACTTTACAGGAAATTCAAATCAGTGTTAATTATGTTTTAAATTAGTTACAAATGTTGTAACTAAAATTTGAGAAGGAAGCCTTGTTAATTACAAAGTCATCGTTTGTTTCGTTACAGTTGTGGTCATAGCTATATCACTTTTTATTGTTTGTTAAAGTTTTCAATATCACAAAAATTTTCTCTTTTAATTAATGTAACTCAAATTTTAAAGTCTTTAGCAGTATTGCTTCCTGAATTCCCTGAAAGTTCTATCCTTGTCTTAAACTGATTTCAGATTTCTTGCCTAAGTCTCCGGCTCACCAACTTTCTTTGTGTCATTTCATATTCTTTTGTAATCTGTTACAGATTTTCAAATTCTCTAAAAAATGTAATAACTTATCACTTCTTCACAAGCTCACATTTGAAGAATATTTTTCAGTAATGAATTTGGTTTAACGCTTTTTTATTTTATGTTAACCACAAACTGTCATTTTGATATAAATCACTCCATTTTATATTTTCAATTCTGCCTTTAAACAAATGGAATAAGATTTTATTTATATAGATATGATTGATTAATTTAAGTATTATTTATATTTTAATATGCACATTATAAATGTGAAGCTTTCTTTTGTAAAATTAGTGTTTCTTTTGTATAAATAGTGTAAACATAATTTTATTTGAAATTTATTAACAGAAAATTACAGTTTAGCTCAACTTATTATTATGTTTAATAAATTCCAGTATTTTTATACTTTCATTTACTATTTTTGATTTTCAGTTCAGGATTATTTTTCCCAAGAGCCTGAAGAGATAGTCTTAGCTAGAGTTCAGTCATTTGCAAACAGAAAAAATTTATCTGCTGCTATAAATCTGGCAAAATTATCATTCTTGTATTATAGTCGAATAACTAAAAGCTTAGCATCTCCTGATGATCCTCTTCCAAAATATGAAGAAAGATTTGGTTTATTTTTAGAGGAGACAAGTCAAGGAGGTCATGCATCAATAGATTGGTTTGTTGCAGTCTTAGAAAAGACAAGATCTCTTTCATTAATAACAAAAGAGGTAAACTTCTTTATGTATTTTTTAATTTATTTTTATGTTTTATATATGTACTATCATATTTTGTTTATTTTAATCAAATTTTTTGTAAGTTTATAAAAATAAAAGTTTTATATTCTTTCTGAATGTAAAATAATAACTCTGATCAGTAGTTTATTTATCTTTAAATATACATATATAATATAAATTTTATAGATAAATTATGCATAAATTAAAAAAAATTTATTTCAAATTTAGACTGCATCAACAATTTTTAATATAGTAAGAAAATTTTTCAGTAGCATTAATTTAAGCTATCCATAAAATTACTTATGAACATATATATCATTAAAATAAAAATATGCATTCAATTTTAGTGTACATTTCGTTATAGATTATTTAATTCTTATTACTTACATTCATGTGACAAAATTTAATTTGATTCTTATTAGTAGCATTGGGTAAAGCATGATAAAATTTTACAAAAGATAAATAAGAAATTAATGTGAAATAAGAGTTATTTTTGCAGTTAAATTATTCAATTTAGTGAATGAAATTTCAAGTTGTGAAACATTAATTAATTAATTATCACTTTTATTTCATACTAAAAGTAAACTTTAACTTTAGATGACCCAGTTAACATGCCATGAAGGAGTAGAAATAGTTTGTCGACTTAGAAGAAATCCACAATCAACAAGGATGGCTTTCACTTTATTGCAGATTTTTATCATTCAAGATTTGATTAAGCCTGGCAAAAATTGTTGTACTAAGGTTGGTTGCTTATATTTGCTTATTACAAGTGAAATTTCTTAAAATTTCTATTTATTGTGTGTGACAAATTAATAGAAGAGATGTACATAAAAAAAAGCTGTTGGTGTTTATTTTACTAAATTGTTAATAATTTAAAATTTCTGATTTGTGCAAAAGCTTTTATACCCCATAGACATTAATATGGAAGTTATTGTGAAAAATCAGTTTTCCCTTTTCTTTTTCTTTTAATTAATTGCTTTGCATATTTTTCAGTTAATGTCAAAGTATATATAAAGGAAAATGCTTTGGAATAAAAAGTATTTTGTTTCATTACATTTAAAAGCTATAAAACCTATAAATTTATGTAAAATTTCAATATTAAAGGCTTAGAAATCACTAAGAATGCTGTTAGCCTTTTGTTTTCAGTACAAGTAAGGAAATTTAATATATTTTGTAATTTTTTATTGACTGTTAAAAAAATGTTAAATTTTAATATATATATATATTAATATTAATCTCAATTTCCTAAGTTCAAAAATGCATTAGTGAATGATTTATTTTCAAAGAAAATGCATCACTTACTAATGCATTTTTTAACTTAGGAAATTGAGATTATACTTGCTTGTCATATTCATTACCCAAATTTGAACTGCAGTTGTCCATTAATCTTTTAAAAACAAATTTTACAGTTTTGTATTTTATTAGTTTTATCTTTTACATTATGCTCTTTTACAAAATTGCCCTTCAAAAATTTTTTTTACCATATACTCGTGTATATAATCTATGTATTATCTGTTAAAAAAAAGTTTGTGGAATTTCATAGTGCATATTATATGCTGCCCTGGATAATATGATTTAAAAAATATTTTAGAACTGAAAAACTTACATTAAAATTTTGAAAATGCTCTTTATGTCTTATAAAATCGATAACAGATGGGACTGAAAGATTTCACAATTCAATGTTGATGTTGTAGCTATATTTAGTTTTGTCTATTTACGGTCAAGGAGAAATTTGTTCTTGAACATAATTGGAAGTTCATTCTAGAACAAGACAAATTCAATTCTTCGGAGTTTGCATAGAACGACTTGAATTTGTTTTTACCTGAGCCGTTTTGTCTTGAAAATATTCATACATCATCATGTTTAAGCGAAAACATCATTGCTGTGTAACTTAAACATCATCATGTTTAAGTTACACGGCAAAGTTTGAACTAAAAGTTATAGAGAAGGTTTGAATTAGGAAGCTGCCATATTGTCTCTCATCAACAAGCCAAATATTTAGTTGTGGAAAAAGAATAAGTCGAATTTTAAAAACTTGGACTGAAGTGAAAGAGCTAATCACCGTAAACAGCCTCACTAGGTTTAAATGGATGAAAATTTGTATAAGTGGGTATTAAGCTCAAGAGCAAATGGGAAAGCAGTCTCGACGATAAATGTAAAAATGAAAGCTTAACTTATTGAATGAGAAATGGTATTGTAAACTTCTCTGGTGTTACAGGTACTACAGGTTTTAGAAAAGGAAAAACTTATCTGTTTATTATAATCACTTGTAGATCATTTAAAATCTACCCGAAGATATGGCAAAAAAAATCTAATGACTTCATTAAATTTTGTAAAAAAAGTCATTAAAGAAAATAATTTTACTCTGAATTTGATTTTTAATATGGATAAGTGCTCTTGTCTTTTGATACACCACCTACTAGGACCGCCAATGTTGGAGGCACTGTTTCTATAAATACTACAGGAATTAAAAGAACTTCATTTACTGCAGTTTTATGCTGTGTAGCGAATAGTATAAAATTACCGCCTGTGCTGATATTTAAAAGAAAGATGCTTCTGAAAGAAAATTTTCTTAAAAGGTGTTGAAATTAGAGTAAATAAGAAAGGCTGGACATGAATAAAGGAATTATGATGTCGTGGTTACACAGCATCTGGCAAAAACAAAAAAATTCCTTTTTTCATCCTAAAGTTTTTTTAACTATGGACTCTATGAAAGCTCATCTAAATTAAAATGTTAAGCCTGCCATGAAGTCTGCATTTGCGAAAATTGCTATTATTCCTGGAGGACTCACAAAAATACTACAGCCTTTAGGCATCAGAATTAATGGGTCATTTAAATTGGTGGTTAGAAAATTATGGGAGCACTGGGTGTCCGATGGTGAAGAATTTTTTACCAAAACTGGAAAACTAAAACAGGCAACATAAGAAAACATTTCCAACTGGGCCTTGTAAGCGTGGAACGATGTCTCAAAAACTACAATAAAAAACACTTTTAGAAAATGTGGTTTTGGTGATGAAAATGACTCCAATAATGTTGACTAAATATTTAGTGACTCAGATGAACATATTAAGTGAAAATTTAATGAACATATTTATTTCCAAATTTGATAACTCAAATTTCGAAGGTTTTTAATTACTTTAAATAAATTTAGTGATCATTTGAGGTAATATTTTCTTTTTCATTTTTAAGTATCGTTGTTCTTATGTGGAACAACCAAGATAAATTCCTATTTCATTTCACTGCTTTGCGACAGCAAAAAAAATAATAATGAATTTAAAGGTTCAGAGTTGTTCTGACATTCCTGAATTAAAAAAAAGAAAACCCCACTCTGAAATGTCCCTATTTTTCAAATTAAATTTTAAAATTCCTGCTTTTTCTTTTTAAAGTTTACTTGCTTCGGAGTTTTATTTTATTAAAAAGGAATTAAGTTTATTATATTTTATATAGTAATAAATTTTTCTACAAGGGGAATATATTTTCTTCTTAGTACTTTTTTCTCTCTGCAATAAAAAGAGAAAACAAATTTCCTCACCTCTTTTCAGTTTTCCTTCAAACTGGTGCTCATTGGCCACAAATGTAGGGCGACACAAAAGTTTAAATTTTGGTTTACCAATTAATTCTATTTTTACAAACAAAGAATTTTTTTAGTAATGAACAATATTTGTGATGTAGAATTTGTCAGTGTTTATGTACATTTAAAATTTGCTTATTGAACCATTTTTAACGATTTTAATCAATGAATTAACATTAGTAAATTTAAAACTAGTTTATTTATTTAAATTTTTTTAAAATATTAAACATAACAAAATTATCAGATGAATAGTTGGGATTGCTCGATGGAAATAATAACCTCATTAAGGCATGGTACTGAAGTGTCGACAGTGTTTGTGTGGAATTCTTTGTGAGACAATGGCGACAAACACGCTAATTTAAGATAAAAGCCCAATATGAAATGGAAAATATAACCAACAATGTGCTATTTGAAAATAATTAATTTCTTCATTAAACATCAATGAATTATATGAATTTTTTTATTTTATTTGACTACATAATCAACAGTATATATTTTGGATTATTCACTGTAAAACAGCCC
>JAPDSC010112124.1:0-36805 GCA_026290005.1 Latrodectus geometricus | reverse complement strand
GGCTTTAAAATATAAAGTACAAAATTATATTAAAAAAAAATTATATGAAGATGTATATTTCAGAAGACAAACTCACTTTACATTTAAAAATTTGCTTTGATGCTGAAAATTAATGAAAAAATTTGTCTTGAATTTTGATATTGTGAATGAGAATGATCATTTTCAAGGTAACGATGTTCTTTTAATCTTTAAAATGCTGAATAGATATTTTAGTTCTTTAATTCTTTCTTCTGTTTTATTCCCTTCTTCCCCCCCTAAAGAGATTTATGTTTATCTTTAAACACATATTTTAAAAATTATTTTAATTGAATTATACAATAAGTATAAAGAGGGTTTTTTTTTCTTCCCCATCATGGAATAAGTCATGCAATTTTTTCCATAGTTCTATACATTTGACTCTACATTTATAGGAATAATTATAGATTTGTCTTTTTAAAAAGTAATAAAATATCTTCTGTTCAATGTATGTCAGTATGATAGATCTAATTTTATGAAATTAATTAGTTGTAAATATATTTATATATATTGTTTGGTATATACTGGAAATATTTATATAAAAAAATTTTTCTCGTATATGATTATTAATTTGGTATTATGTATATTACTTATTGCAGAAGCTGTTCAGTTTATTCTGCATAATGCATAAAGAATTAAACTCTAGCTTTAAAGATATTCATGAGGGAGCAGAAAAGATAATAGCTACATATGCACCTAGTGCAGCTCATTTCTACTTATTTGTGGATGTTTTGTGGGAACAGGTAAGATGGATTTAACATTATCTCCTCTTTATTAATAATTCACCCAGGGAATTCTTATAAATTAGGATGCTAAATAAGAATGTTATGTCATAGTTAGACTTTCATTTTTATTTAATTTGTTTTGTTACAGTTATAATCACAATGTTGAATTGGATTTCTAAAATTATTACATGATATAAACTATTGTATATTTTTAAAACACTTAAAATCAGTTTAAAAGTATGTGATTACTTAAGAAATTTATAAAAAAGCGTTCTTATTTTTAGAATCTATCAAGTTTAAAATTATATTAAAGTTTTGTCTATTTAATTCTACATGAAAAGTGAATTTTGCAATTAATATACATCTAAATAAGATTATCGAGGATTAGTTCCTTTAAAATGTGTAAAAAATATTATAAACTTAATATGGTCTTAAATATGAACATACTTAACAAATAATGTGTACAGACACAATAATGTCATTGTTGATGAGTCTCTTAAAAGGAAAATAAATTATCCATTAAAAAAAAGAACTGAAATGCTTTTTTTGTTAATATTGTAAATTATCTAATAGTTTACTTTGTTAAAAAAAATTTCCTCTATAAAATAAAGACAATTATAATACACAGATTTTCGCACATGGGGGTACTTTAATTTCTTTGAATGGCTATACATTTGTTTTCCTAATTTAATTTGAACGAATAATCTAATTTGTATGCTTTCAACTTACTCAAAATTATATCCTGACATTTCAATCTCATTTGGAAACACAAAATGCATCAGATTGCTGGTCATAAGTCATTTAGAAAAATCTATATTATTATTGCTGTTAATTTGTGCACATTTATTGAAGTTACATTACAGAATATTTTGGTTCCATATTATTGGCAACCTATTAGCCTAAGGCTCTCATAAGGCATTTAATGTCCATCTTAAATTACCTTCTGATTGGGCTTTTCGTAGGTAATAGTCTGTATTTGTGCATCACGAGGGAAAAACCCAAAACATTCTATATCACTCACCCCTACAGACATGCATTTAATCAGAATGCCACAACACAATATCCATCATCTATAGTTCAACAGTGACTGGTTGAACTTTGGACCGTTGGCAATAAAAGTAAGCTCTGTTATATTATTAAGCCTCGATTATCCCTCATTATAATACATTTTGAAAAATTCAAAATAGTTTATTACTTAAACTTTTGATTACTATTATTTTGAATATTGGCTTCTCTTTAGGTTATAAAATCAATTATTGTTAGATTGTACCCTATAGGAAGCAGGATTTCTTCGTGAATGTTCTCATAATCTTTTACAGATTATATTGTGAGGCCACGGTAGCCTGGTTTAGAAAAACATTATTATTGGAAAGTAATGGGTTCAATTCCTGACATAACTGAAGATTCATTGTGTTCACCAAAAGACTGACACATTAAATAAGTTGCAATGTCCTCCAAGTGAAATAATATTTAAAGGAGTGACAAACCAAATATTAGAAATCTTTTTTTTTTTTTTTTTTTTTTTTTTTAAAGGTAGAGTTTTCAAGTAGTTTGAATCAAAATTCTTTTACCTCTAGCCCTTTAAAAGCACTGTTGGAATTAACTGTTACTTGTGCAATTTCTTGTGATTATGAGTTTTAAATTTCAATGCTATTTTTGTGTTTTAGGTGTATGAAATGGTCTTGATTTTCTGGCAACATTCTGAATTCCTAATAATATATAAGTGGCATTATTAAAAGCTCATAACATTTCTAATTGTGCTTGACATATTTCTAAATTAATTGTCAATGACACCTTAAACTATTCATCTAAATCACATTAAAAGCATTTTATTTACTATTTTAAAATATTCAGTTTGCGTTCATTGATTTTTAAATATACTTGTACGAAAAAGAAAGATATATATATATATATATATATATATATATATACACACACAAGCTGTTTTTCACTCTTTATCTAAAGCTTGTAATTTACTATAGCACTTACAAAATTTATAGGTTTCCAACTTTGTAAATGTTTTTCCTTATTAACATTTCTTATTTCACTTTCACCTAAAATATTATAGATTATGTTATTGTTTCATGCAGAATCATAATATCCTTCAACTGTTTTGAACAATGTACATAATGTGTTACATGTTGGGTTATAAATATGTTAAGTAAATTTCAGAAAATATAATAAGCATATTTTTTGAAAATGTTTCATATTTTTTAAGTATCTAAAAGTGAATTTTTATCATACTTCTAATATTTTCAAAAATCGATGTACATAATTTAAATATTTGATTAATAACTCAGGATTAAAAATTTTTTGGTACTTTTCACTAGTGGGCTCATAATATCACTATGGAGTAAATATTTATGAAATATGTACCTATGAAAAATCACCTTGTTTTATTTTTCTTATAATAAAACACAAAATAAACCTCTTTTTGTTATGATTAAAATGTACCTTACTAATGTAAGAATACTATCTTATTACTGGATGTTAAGTAAAAATGATTTGCTTTCTTTTATATTAAAAAATGTCATTTTATTTTGCAGTTTGGGACAAAGTACATTTCTCTTTATATTGAATTTTATATTAGAGGATTGACTGCTGATTTAAATTACCTTGAAATTGGAAGATCTTCTGATTCGCCCTGTGATAATAAAGCTCTTGAAAAACATATTGCTGCAGTGTTTGCCAAGCTTGCAGTATTATTTCTAAACTCTAATAATGATGTTGCTAGGGAATGTTTGTTTAGTGCCTTTTTATTAAAACCTTCTGAACCAAGACTTAAATTGTTGCATCGCATAAATTACTTTGTAGACTCACAGGAAGATGAAAAATCAGACTCCGCTAGCAAACTTGAATTGACTTTTAGAGAATGTACTTGCAATAGGATATGCAATGGGTATTGTAAAATTTCAACTATGGATAGTAACTTTACACATCCTCTCTTAAAGAAAGGCATCAGAAATGTTCCATATTCCCTTGTTAAAGATTTTGTTTGTGTACTTGAAAATGTACGCTGTTTAAATTTCCAATATAATTTATTTTCTTGGCAAGATGCAGTTCCTAAACTTGGTAAATTTTTAGAGACATCCATGAAAGTTCGTCGTGGAATCGGCATTCATTCAGAATCTTTACAGGTGAAGAATACAGTGAAACAGGAATCTACTGAAAGTAATCATTGTCATGAATTCTCCATTAGGGATGTTTCAAAAGAAAAATCACCTGTTACAGACTTCCCTAAAAGAAAAAATTCTTCTGATAACTCTAATAAGGTGGATTTTCTTGATGTGGGAGCTAATATTGAAGTTAGTGGTGATGGAAGTTTGAACAAAAAAATTAAGTTATTAGAATCAAGTAATAAGCAATCTACAATTGTGCAAGAACCTCGGGTAAATGCACCTCATATTTCAAAAGTTAAGGTAAATGATGCTATTGAGAAAGTTATTCGAATGTCTTTAACTGACAAAATAAACAAAGAAAAGGCATGCATCTTTACAAATCCTACTACATTTGGTCTTTCTGAAGTCAACAGAAGTTTTTCAGTCAGTAAAGAAGAGAGCCACAAATTTTCTCCTTCAGCTAGTTGTAATAGTATATTAAAACGGGAATTGCACAGGCAAAGTAGTCAACGATTTCTACCTCATGAGGATTTTAGCAAATACTTACCTAATTTGATTGATTCAGTTCAGCCGTCTGTTTCAAGAAATACAGAAAAAACAAGCATAAATGAAATAGGAAATTATAATTTGCATCAAGAAACTAACCATTTACAAAGGGGAAGTAATGTGCCCATACGAAAAGTTTTATCCAACTCAGTACAAGGTACAGAAAATACAAATGGAAAGAATATACACACTCCTTTACATTATGAGGAAAAAAATAAGAAAGTTTATGGTCTTCCCCATCAAGAATATAGGTCTGCAAAATATGACAATGTTTCACAAAGTAAAGATGGGTCTACTGAAAGTAGTTATCAAGATGCCTTACATTTAAATTCAACAAGGTATTCAGAAATTAAAGCCACACCAAAATTTTATCTTCAAACACCTCCAAATGAAGTACAGCATCCTCTTGATCTTCAATGTAATAAAAAAGCTAGGACTGTCTCATCTGATATTGTACCTATTGCTGAAGCAAAGGGATTCTGTACATCTCTAAATAAAACTGTGAATAATCATGCTGTGACACATAATACTGAAGTACCTCCTTTTCAAGCAACACAACCAGAATCCACTGACAGAAATTCTGTTATCCACCATACTATGCAACATTTAGGTATTAAAATACCCAATCAATTATCTGTATCTCTAAATTCTAATGCTGCACAGCAATTAAGCAGTCAAAAAAATTGTTCAAATTTAACTCCATTTAAAGTAAATGTTCCAAACAAAACTATTTTTAAAAATAAAATGATTCCTGCAAATTTAGTACTTTCCAATCAATCTACATCTGATTCTAATATTGAAAAAGAGAAATTAACAACTGTTCCTGGCTTTCTTGCATCACCTTCAGTTATTAAACCACCTACATGGGAAAATTCACCAAATAGTGATAATGTTGAATATAGAAGAGTTACACATACCACTACCTCAACTGTAAAGAAAACTTACTGTGATCCTCGATTAGATAAACCTGCAATTACAAGTATGCAACAAAAAGAATTCGTTAAAAAAACCGAGAAAATTACTAAACAAGAAACTGTATATCAAGTATATAAAGCTGAACAAAATCAAGCTTATAATAGGTATGAAAAAAATGCCATGCAAAATGTTGATCATTCTTCTCTTCCAAATTCTTCTACTAGTCAATCATGGCATTCTACTCCATACAATAAAACAGATAATACAAAAGTTAGGAATTCGTCGTACCTTAATAATAATTATCAAGTTAGCAAATCAAATTTTGAAAATTCTTCAATGTATTCGTATAATAGAAAAAATAACAACTCATACTCTTTGGAATTCCCAGAAGCAAGATTTTCACATGCATTTAAAAATTCAAGTTATAAGAGTTCTTCGAATTCAAATCAGTTAGATACATTAACAGAAAGGCACTCATCCACTAAGGAACCTTGTGATTTCATGTCGTATCCTGTGATTAATAACTCCAGTTGCATAAATAATGCACTAACTCCCAATTCTCATTACACTCATTCTAATATACATGCCACTCAATACTCTCCATCTTCAGTTAATCATAACACACAATCTCCTGGTAATCATAACAGTGATTCTAATGTGTGCAACACTCAATACTCTACATCTTCAGTTAATAACATTCAATCTGCAGTTAATCATACCATTAATTCAAACTTAAATGCCCGCAATTTATCTTTGCAGTCAGATGGTTTTTCTAAGGATTTTGTCATTAGCAAACATTTATACCGGAAAAGCATACCTACTAGTTCATATTCTTCATCTGCCATTACATCTAATTCAAATGTTAACTCACCTCTTCACTGTGATTTGCCTCTAACTAGTGTCTCTCAGTATGATACTAGTTTGTTTTCTAGTTCTGTTCTGCTTGAAGATGATAGAGGTGTTGTTGTTTTTAAAGCAGCAAATTCAGTTCCCCAAACATCTGAAAATCCTCAAAGCAAAACTGTAAATACCAATAGTCCTTCAAATCCTTGTTGTTCACCACTGGAAGTAAATCCTTGTGAAAGTTGCTCTCCATCTGTTAAAACTACAAATTCAGACCTAGAAATCACAAAAAGTCAGTATTTTGATGCTTCCAACAGAAAGAGGAGCTCCTCTGAGCAGGTTAGTTTAAATACTTTTTTGTAAAATATATATTTTTTAAATTATATTCATAATTGTGATAAATAAAACATAAAACAATGATAAATAATTCTTTCTTTCTTTTCTTTTCTTTTTTTTTTTTCATGCATAAAGTATGTTTTTTTCTTTACCCTACCAAAATTGAATCACAAGCAAATAACTTTAGTATAATTAATGAATAAAACTGAATTTCAGTAAAACCAATTGCTTTTTTCTTTCTTAATATTCATGTTATGTGAAATATTTTAATATTTTTTAGTTTTGCAGAACTGAAAAACTGCCTTATTACCAATATTTAAAATTAATTAATTCGAAAAAAAATCATTTTGTTAGATATTTAAAAATCAATAGTGTGTATTCATTTAAAATTAATATAAGTACATATTTTTACCAGTTTGCTGTAGAAATTCATTATAAAAAGTTCGAAAATTATAATTCAAAATGCATTGTGATTATACTTTCAACAATTCATTTGAAAAAATTGTATTTTTTAAATATATTATAAATAATTTTATTTATATTCTGAAAGTTATATTAATGAACTATCTGGGAAAGATTTAATTTTTAAGGTCAATTAAATTGTGACAAATTTATATAAAATCTACAAAGTTCTTTCCAAATTATATAGTTATTAGACTTAACTAGTAATAGAAGCTCAAAATTATTTAATACAATTAATATGCACTAATGTAGACTAGAATTTTGAATTTAATCAACCACATTTATGGTTTATTTATTCAATTTTGGAAAAGAACCCTAATAATATTCCTACATCTCATAAGCAGTTATTTAAGTATCTCTATACCACAAGTAACCTGAATTTCATTATTGAATGCATTTCAAGTTTATTAGTTCTTATCATGTTATGCCTTACATTAATGCTTTCCTATACTCCTCATACCAGTTTCTATATAATTTTAAATCTTATTTTTTATTAAAATGTATGTCCAAAGCATAATATCTATTTCTCAGTTTTGAAACTTTTTTTTTTTTTTTTTTTACACAGAAAAGAATTAAATGGAAGTACCTTTAATCATTTGAATTAAATATCTCATTATTTTGTTTCAGTATTTGTGGGTATTGAATTAGTATGCTGTAAAAACTTTTGTAAATGACTGAAACAGTAAATAATTTAAATTATTAAATGAAATATTTTTTGTAGAAGAAAGGGAGTTAATTTATTTATTTTTGTTTAAATAATTCAGTTAATTGTTTTTGATTTTCCCTATATACACTAGTAACTTAAAATGCTCTATCATATGAAAAAAATATTTCATTTTAAAAATAAATTTTTTTAAATCGCTGAAATATGTATGTAAAAGTTTTATAGTTTGTTCTGCCATTAATTGGATGTAGTGAACATGAATTTTCCTATAGTGATCACTTGTAGCTCTTATGCTAACAACAGAAAGTAATTTTATGCCTTTCTTTACTTAGATTATTTTCTTAGTAGGTTTGATGTTGTGGTCTTCTATTTTTTTTTTTTTTTTTTTTTTTTTTTTTAGTGTGATAAATCATTTTTTATCTTAACAAAATAACAATATATTAATTTAACATAGACCATAAGAATAAGCTTATGGGTCTTCTGTTCTTGTGTCCACATTCTTTTTTTTTTTTTTTTTTTTAAATGCCTTCTTTCTATAGTTATTTTATTTCTTTCTTTAATCTTGCATTACAAACCATTGAAAACTGATAACTCCAAAAAGCTGTATATTCATCTATAAAGTTGTGTTAAGCAAAATTTTATATAATTAAGACGATATTAGTGTACCACACTATTCAAATACCATTTCAATTAAAAGATGAATCAAACAATGTGAAATGTGATTCACAAACTATTACTTTTGAAATTCCTCAATTGTAGTATAGAATTGTTATTTATTTAATTTTACACATGTACTAAAAATTATACACTTGTGTATGCGTGTGTGTAAAATTCTGTCAACCAAGAAATTTTTCATAAATTTTACTAAATTGACATCAAATCATTTTTTATATTGCTAATAGGGAAGATTTAATGTCAATTCATCATCACTTGACTCTTCAAATCATCACTTGACATCAAATCATTTTATTTTAAGAATTAAAAATGATTTGATGTCAAGTATGTATTCATGAAGATTAAAACAAAAAGTTGTTTGAAAAATTGAAATTAATGTTCTAGAAAACAAGAAATGTCAGTTCATTTGCAAAAATAAGTAGATGTAATGGTACTTTTAGTTACTTTATATTATTTAATAAATCACATTCCTTTTAGATATTTGCCTCAATAGAGCCTTAATGATTTCTTCATCCAAAATTTTGAAATGGTTTTCATTTGATGATCTTTTCAAATATCATTTTGTACTCTCCCATGTTTAAGTATCATTTGTGTGCTTGTGTTCCTCCACCGTTAAGCATAAAAATGAATTATTCTTTCTACAAAGCAATTTTAGGATCAATATTTTCAACACCTGATAGTTAATTTTCTAGGTAAAACTTGTTCTTTATTAAATTAAAGTCAATTGAAAAATTAGAATGTTTATTTAAAGCTAATTGCTTTAAAATCATAATCTCCAAAAAAGACTTATATTATTTAGTCTCTATGCTCTTTTTTAAACTGTATGTTGCAAACGGCAATTTTATTGAAATCTAAAAGTTTGTATTTATAAATGGACAAAGATTATCCAAAAATATACTTTTCTTTGCTTATGTTAATATATGGACAAATTCAAGATAACTTTAAATTTATATATATTCTTAAAAGTTTTTTTCCCCCATAAAATTTACAGTATGTTAAATTTATCTTGTACTGTTACATTGTTTAATGAATACAGCATTAAATTAGAAATTACTTTTGAAGTATATTAATGTATGATTCTGAAACTTTCTTATTTTTACTTGTCTTTTTTGTAAATTATTAAACCTTAATTTGCCTTTTTTTTCCCCCACATTTACTTTCTCTCTTTTTTTAATGAAGATAGATAATTACAAATTTATTGTTTTTTCATTATTAAAAATTGTTTCTTATAAATTGTCCTATTTCTTTTTAACCAAAAAGTAAAGGAAATAGTTTCACTTTTCTCAAAATATTTCTATCAAATTATCCCTTTTCACTAAATGACAGTATTCTTTTTATTCAAATAATTTATTTAAAAACTAATAAACCTGTTTTATTATGTAAAGAAATTAACATTAGCTGAGTCTACATTTCTAGGACTTCAATTTATCAAAATTTAAATCTTTACTTGTTAAAATATTTATAATTTTTAGTACAATTAGAAATTGCAACACATTTATTTTCTTGGCAGAATTCCCATTTAAATTTCAGATTATTTTATTTACATACTTATGCAAAGTCATAAATCTGAAAATAGTGCTTACAGTGGAACCTCGTTTAATTAGCATAATTCACTCCAGAATCATACTGGTTAAGTGAAAATCTCTTGTGCAAAGCACTTTTTCTCAGATGAATCAATGCTATCCAATGTAAAAAAAATATTCACAAAATGTTAATCCCACCATACACGATACGATTCTAAGTTTAAGTTGGAAAGGGAAACAGACACGCGCGCCTGTCACAGCAGGACCACTTGTTTACTTCTTGTAATTTGAGTCATGTAGTACAAAATTTCAGGACCGTTCTGAATTTTCATCCTACATGATTCCTCTAATTCCAAGAAGTAAGCAAGTGGTCCTGCTGTCGCGTGTCTGTTCCCACAGGGTTGCAAAGTATTTTTGGCGACACTTGGGGAAAATAATATTAACTAAAACTTCTTATTTACTGAAACTTTTCATTTACTTAAACTTCCCATTACATTTTAGTTGTTAAAATGTCTTTGAAAAATATTTTACAAGAATTTATAGAAGTTTATAGAGATGAGACTTGTTTGTGGCAAGTAAAGAGCCTAGATTATGCTAACAAGACAAAAAGAAAGTTAGCGTATGAAAAGTTATTGGACATTTTTAAAAAAATTTATGCAAATGCATCAATAAATGATGTGAAAAAAAATTTATTTGCTGCGTACTGCTTATCAAAGAGAGAAGAAAAAAAATTAATGAATCCAAAAAAAGTGGTATGAGCGCAGATGATGTATATGTACCGAGTTTATGGTATTTCCATTTATTATCATTTTTGGAAGAAATTGAACTTCCATGTGAAGGGACTTCTTCAATGATTTTGGAAGCTAGCTTTTTTGAGAATGGTGATGAAATAAGCAAAATAAATTATTTTATAACATTTTTTTCCTGTATGAATATTTACATATATACAGTTACAAAATTAATGTTAAAAATAATAACGAAAATTTATAATAAATTTTAAGTAAAAAAGTATTTTTATTGAATTCCAATTGATATTTTAAACAATGAAGTTGTACTTTTGTAATAAATTTAAAAATACAATAAAACAGTTAAATTTAAGGGGATAAATAAAATAAATCTTAAGCAATAATTTGTTTTCATGTTATTTAAAAATGAAAAAAATTATATAAAATCTAAGAATAGAATAGAACCTAAGAATTTATAGATAAGAATGAGGTAAGATAATCAAATTAGTTAAACAATTTTATTACTATCCATATATTATATTTTGGAAAATTTTTAAAATTTAGTTATTTAAGTTAGGATAAAATTGAAGCATCTTGCCATGGTATTTTGCCTTCATTTGAGACAAAATATTCAGCAAACTTTTCCCGAATGATTTTTGCTTCATTGGAATAATTTCTTTGTTGTCCTATTTCTAAGCCAACTAATAAATAATTTGATCTTAAGCCCAACTGCACTAAGCCAGTTTCTTCATTTTCTTGGTCTAGGCTGGAAGAAGGAGAATAGATTTCAGAACTGTTCCTTCTTAAGAAATTGTGCAAGACACAAGTTGCAAGCACTATTTTTTCTATTACTTTAACTCGTAGATTTATTGCTGTGTGATAGATTCTAAATCTGTTGGTCAATATGCCAAACGCATTTTCAACCACTCTCCGTGCTCTACTGAACCTGTAATTAAAAATTATTTTTTTATAATTCAATTCTCTTTGAGAAAATGGCTTTAAAAAATCGGGACGTAAAGCAAAAACTTCATCCCCTATGAAAGCAAAAGGAAGCCCGTTAAACTATGACCAGGTTAAGTCTTTTAGGCCAATAAGCTTATCTTCATTCTTTCTCAAAATTATGGAGAAAATCATTGATAGGCACATCAGAGATTACCTGGGTAGTAATAGTCTCTTGCATAATCTACAGTTTGCCTACCAACCTGGCAAATCTACAGAGACAGCGTTACACAAGCATGTATCTAAGATTGAGGACACCCTGGAGAGAAAGGAAATTGCCTTAGCCACTTTCCTAAATATCCAAGGTGCATTTGATAACACCTCTCATCAATCCATCCTTAATGCCTTAAGGGATACAGGGATTGACCATGCAATTTGCTCATGGACTAGGACCCTGCTTTCGGATAGAACTATACAAATGAAAATCTTCAATGAGACATTTGAAAAAAAGACAACCTGAGGCTGTTTACTAGGAGGTGTATTATCACCATTACTTTGGAATCTGGTTGTAAATAGCCTATTAAAACATCTTAATTCTATAGGTTACTATACCCAGGGGTATGCTGATGATATTGTCATACTCATCCTTGGTAAAGATTTTAACATAACTTTTCAACTAATGCAAAATGGTGTAAGGAAAGGAATCTGGACATAAATCCACAGAAGACCAACCTTATACCATTCACAAGAAAAATAAAAAGGGAGGGATTCTTTATCCCAAAACTTTTTGAGGTTGAAATAAACGTTGCTTCTGAGGTGAAATTTCTGGGCTTAATTCTAGACCAAAAACTCACCTGGAATAAACATGTTGACTACAAAATCAATCAGGAAAAAAAAATGCATTACGACATGCAGGCGCATGCTTGGTAAAAACTGGGGTCTACAGCCAAAAATGGTGTTTTGGATGTACACAGCAATTGTCAGGCCTACTTTTACATATGCATCTGTGATATGGTGGTGTAAGGTGGAACAGAAAACTGTGAAGGACAAGCTAGGAAGTCTGCAAAGAATGGCCTGCTTGTGTATCACAGGTGCAATGTCCACTACACCTACCAGAGCACTAGAGGCAATTCTGGACCTGACTCCACTAGATATCTTCATATGCAGCGCTGCCAGAATAACTGCATATAGATTGAAATTGCAAAATCAGTGGTGTGATAGCCCTCTTCTGGAAGTCATACTACTATTACCAAAAAAATCAACCTTCCAACTCTCCAAATGCCTTCAGACAGCATGGAAAGAACATATGTGTTTGAAAGACCATTCGAGGTAGTTTTTCCTACCAGGGAAGAATGGAAAAACAGCATGATTGAAATAAAATGCAATGATCTTATCTGGTTTACTGATGGATCAAAAAAAGTAACTTCTCAGGACTGGGGGCCTGTGGCATGGCACCAAGATTCAGTCCTTATAAAGGGCTTGGGGAACACGCCACTGTCTTTCAGGCTGAGGTTCTTGCTATCACCAACTGTCTGCAAATAAATTTAAAGAAAGGCTACCAAGGTAAGTGTATTCTTATTTTCAGCGACAGTCAAGCTGCATTGATGGCTCTCTACTCATTCGAAGTCAAATCAAAAATTGTAATGGAATGTAAAAATCTCCTTAAGGAACTGGCAAATGGGAATAAAATTATTCTTATTTGGGCCAGGGCATATAGGAATAGGAGGTAATGAAAGAGCTGATGAACTTGCAAAACAGGGATCCTCTTTCAATCCAATAGGAATGGAACCCTTTTGTGGGATCAACATGAAGACTACAAGGAAGGCCATTCAAAAATGGGAAAAACAGGAGATTAACAAAGCTTGGCGTGACTCTCCGGGACAGAAACATGCAAAAAGTATGATTTTCAACTCATCAGAGAAAATTGCATCTGAAATTCTTAGTATCCCAAGATTGAAGACTCAAGCAATTGTAGGCTTCATTACTGGGCACTATCATTTCAGGAAACACATTCATACAATGGGACTTTTTAAACAGGAACCAATTTGTAGGAAATGCAACGCAGGGGTAGAATCAGCTCATCATATCCTAAATGAGTGTAATGCTCTTGGTAATCCATATCCTAAAGAGTTTCACCTAAACTCCATTGAGGGCCTATCAGACTTTATAAACAAAGTAGGTGACCCAAGACAATGGAACTAGGAAAAAATTGGGCTTGGAGAATGGTACAAAATGCAACAATGCAGAGGTGCCACATATGTGATAAGCTCAAAAAGAAGAAGCCCGTTATCTTTCGCAGAGGGTATATTTAATTGATGGTTATTTAGATGTTGATAAAATACACATTTTTTTAACACTCCACCATCGGATGCACGCTTATTCGTCCCAATATCTACCATTATAAATTCATAATTTGCATTTGCAATAGCCAGGAGAACAATACTATTGAAATTCTTATAATTCCAATAAAACGAACCGTTCTTTTTGGTGGAGTGATTCCTATATGTTTTCCATCACAAGCACCCAGACATGATGGGAAATTCCACCTGCTTTCAAAATCTTTCGCAATGGAAGTCCATTCCTCTTCATTTGTAGGAAGCTTAAAATACTCAAAACGCAGTTCTTGTATGCATGAACATAATTTTATTATTGTATAAAATTAACTAGAATATTTCTGACCAAGTGTTATTAATTTTGATGAATTTATTTGTTTTTAAAAACGTAAATAAGTCTATATATAAATGTTTAATTGATTTTAGGTTATGGATCCCGAAACAAATACGCCAGAAATTTCTGGCAAATTTGAAACTCCTAAAAGAGGAAAAAAAAGAAAAGCGGAGGCAGTTAAAAACATTATTTACGAAACATTAAAAAATTCAGAGGAAGAAAATCTGTACTTAGTGTACGGGAAAATGATTGGAACAAAATTGAAAGCCATAACTTCTAATTCAGAAGCAGATGCTTTCTTGGCAGAAAAACTGATAGGGGAAATCATATTTTATGCCCAAAATGGGACATTAAAAAATAAAATAATTGCTGATAATTGCCCTTATCAAGCTGCTGCTACAGCAAATCAAACTAATTCTTATTTGTATAATAATACTTCTTATAATAATAATAATAATACCTTTTAATCAACATCACATTTAAATCCATTTAATAATTCTCAAATAAAAAATAATTTACATTTCAGTGTAGAAAATCTGTTAAGAAAATAAAATTTATGCTTAGAAATTTGTCTGTTTTATATTATTGTACATCTTCATATGTTCGTATAATTTATATATATATATTATTATTAGAAATATAATGAATGTTTTTAAAAATTTAATTTCATGTGTATATAAACATAAAATGACAAAACATTATAATTTATTTAATGAATTTTATTAAAATTTTTCCATTATTAATTTAAGTAATTATCATCCTGTCATAGATTTTAATTAAATGAAAAAATATATGCGAAAATTTTAAATTTCATTTATTCAATCTATTTTAGATTTTTTAATCTTTTACTATAACTAAAGTTTATACATTAATATAAAATTTTAAATATTACTTACTTTTAAGTATTCCTTGTGCAGAACTTTTATAATTGCATCACATGTTTCCGGTATTATTTGTCCCAAAGCTTGAGGAGAAATAACGGTTGTGAATTTCAAATCTTCGTATGTTCTGGCGGTTGCCAAAAAGCGCTAAGTCTCACTTAATCATTCATGAGGACTTATAGATGAACGCATGAATGTATCTTTTTTTATAATTAAAGGTGTTACCTTATTTAACAAAATTGCATACAGTTCTTCCTTCATCCTCATGTACTTCAAGAAATCTTTATTCTCCGATAGTATCTCTGTAATGAGACTAACATGTGAAAGAGTTTCACGCTGCAGCAGCCAATTTTTAACCCATTTCTTTTTTTTATTTTTGGTTTTCTTTTGAGGTTCATCGCAATCTAGAGCAGCAGCCAACAATATCTCTGTGCTTAATCCACTCATTCTATGATAACTTTTTAACTTAACAACGAGTTAGAATCGTATCGCGTGTGTCCGGCTTTACTTTAAAACAAGCTTTGAAACCTATGAAATTTTTGGCGATTTTTGCTTTCAATTTGCAAGGCATATATTTTAAGCCAAAAGCAATAAATATTGAAAAATGGCAACCCTTAAAGGAAACTTCCCCTTCCCTTAAAAGGAACTTCCCCTTTCCTTGCTCTGGTCGTATTGACCAGTAGCTCATGTGGGTGCTTAATTACTTTCTACTCCCTTTTCCAATCCAAACTGAGAATCGTATCATGTACGGCGGGCTTTATACATAACATTTTGTTAGTAAGTTTTACGGTGTGCAGCACATATCATATTCACAGAAAATTATTTGATATTAGGGAGAGTGAATCATCTTCGAATTTTTCCCTTTGTGGAATATGAATTTGATTTGCTGAAAACAAAAATCGAAATAATTATGATGCATTCCTAAATATTTTCCAGAAAATGTGACACATCATTATTAAATAAATTTATAGTAAATGTAGCCACTTCCTTATTAGGGTGACCCTACCATTTAAGAGGCAATAATTTGTTGCACTTTCAGCATTTCTTTTATAACCCAGAAGATTGTTCCTTTCCTGTTATCTCCTCTGACAAACTTTCCTTCAAAACTTTTTGTTGTGAAACACAATAATGCTCCATTACCTCTTCAGTGGTCAGCTCTTCTATAAAGTCTGATATCATTGTTATGTATCTCTAATCCTATGATAGTGGCCTAATTCATAATCATTGACTACAGGTTTCACTAGTATTGTCTTAAAACCATCAAGATCACATTTAACAATGCTCTCCAGCTTATAGTTATTGAATATTAGAATTAATTCAAACGGTTACTATATATTTAGATCACTGATTAACTAGGCAACATAAATTTATAATTTAATGGACTCATTGTATAAATATAATTATAATTTAATTGACAATTGATAATTTAATTGATTTATGATTTAATTGCAATGAGTACTCATGTAAGTATCCAACTGGTTTTTTTCTGCTGGTCCTAAGCCACAGCCTGGGAAAAGTTTGAATCAGCAAAGCAGTGTTATCATCTGTGTATAGTAACGGGAGTTCACATGTTGAAACTTCTTCTAAGTAGAAGTTTAGGCTCTCTTGGAAGATCCATTCCCATGTTTTGTCAATCATCTTGAAGCAACTAATAATGCGAAAGTGATTTTTCAAGGCACTGAGAGAGGTGGTTTCTTCAGTCACGTGAATACAATTCTGGAAAAATACTTAAGAATAGGGTTTTAAAACTAGAATTAAGCTGGAGTAATAGAGTGGTATTGGCAAGTAGAAACTGGATCTTGGAGAACTTTGTTTCTTCTAGGAGTCATCTTGTAGGATGAGCAGAATTATTAAATATAACAAGCAAAACATGAAATTGCAAATTCATCTCAAGCAAATATTTTTATCACAATAGGATCCAAGCCTTCTAGTTGGATCTTCACATCATAAATTAGCCTGCTCTTCTGAATTTTGCATTTACTCAAGGCTCATGGAGTTTCTGAATGGTAAACAAGCAGCATTTTAAATAAATTGCTGCTTGCTTTGGCACAAAATGGCAATGTGGAATCGCCTTTCATTGTCTTGTGGCCTTGCAATGCATTCTCCTGTGCTGTTATACGCATTCACTTTGGCATCTTTTTCCAAGTGAAACCTATTTTGTCACAATTAAAAGCTTTTTGCAGCAAGTGACCTTTAAAACCTATGAGCTTCTTCTTGAAATCATTAGTGCCTATTACTTTTGTATTGCAAATTGATACTTCACCCTGCCTCAAAAAGTTGTGCACACCAGTTCTCTTAAGCCACCCACAGTTTCCCTTAAATACTTTTTGTCCATTGATAATCCTGGCGTTTTTTAAATAAGGTTGGTGAAAACAATTTTCACCAACCAATGAAAAGGAATTGCAAAATATTAGTGTTATTTTGCAATTCCTTTTCATTTGCCCATATGAGAAGAGCCTTTCAACGCCATCAAGAATACATAAACATTGCACAGATATTTTTGTTTCTTCCTGTGAAGAATCAATCTCCTTGTTTTCGAAGACAGTGAAAATTGTCATTGTAAACTAATAATATGTACATGCTAGATCAGTCATGCTTATACAACTTGTTCTCATTTTTCAATGGTTTATTTTAAATCTTATGGCATATTTTCTTTTAACTTTGAGGACATTTTTGAAGGGTTTATTAAACTTTTCATTCAAAAAAATTTTGCAAATTTATTTCATGGTTATCTTACTAACAATTAACTGAAGTTTTATTCATATACATATAACATAGCTTAAGAGAAGTGATTGCTAGCACATTATTCTGAAATGACTGCTAAATGCAAAATCTAGCGATTCCTCTAACCTTGCCACTCGTTAAGCAAGTTATTTTTGTACAATTTGTTTTGGTCATTATTTCAAGGTTCTACTGTGCATGTTATGAATTCAGTTCCACAACTAAAATAAGCTTTTTCTTTTTTTTAAATAATCTATTACCACTTAAAATGTAGACAATGTGATATAATACGATTTTGATGATTAGAGCTTAATTTTCCAACTTGTAATATGAGAAAGGAGAATCCGAAATTCTGAATTGCTTTCCTGAAATACATTAATCAAGTTCATGTTTTTAATTTTAAATTCTAAAGAAGATTAGCCATAGAATGTTTCTTTTAAATTGCGTTTTGTCATAAAATATTTTTAAAAAAAATTGAATTATAATATTTATTTGTATTTTGGAATGAACAAAATTTTATTAAAGCAATTTATTATTATTTAAAAAAAAAATAGGGTTTCTTACAATTCTAATTCTTTCTTTTTGTGTGTGGAATGAATTTTTAAAATATATTAGATAAAGACATGTAATAAAGCATGTGATGCAACATAATTTGCAGTAAATTTTTAATATCTACTAGCAGGTTTTTAGGTTTATTTTGAACTATACATTAATTTTTGGAAGATTTAAAGGTATTATCTAACAGTGTGTAGCAACTTTCAATAAATTTCTAACTAACATTTTTATTTAACTTTTACCGTTTGAATTACATAGTCAAGTTTTTGCTAAATTATATTTATTAATGATTATAATAATTGTTTCTTTCAAACCTTAAAACTTTGAGATCTTATATTATCAATAAACCTTAATACTTTCCTTATTCTCTTGTGGATTCTCAGATTTAAATTGGCATCTTCTAAAAAAAAATTTTATTTCTGATGTTCAGATTATATTGTATTAATTTTTTGTTTAATTTTAAAATTTTTATCATACCTTCAAAAAATAATGTTGGCGCAGCTTGTCCTTTTTGGACCTTGCACCATAAAACCCAACCAATCCAAAAATAATGGGAGTTAGATTTATAGAAACTTAATTAACTTTAACCAATGTCATTTATATTATTTGAATCATTATTGTTTTTAAATCTAAGCAATAAAGATTCAATCTTTATCTCTAAATCTCAATATTGTCAATCAGCTGTTCAGCAATTTCTTACATTTAATAGTTGAATACATGTCCTATTTTTGCTGGAAATTTCATATGCATCTTAACCTAACAGCACTAAAATATTTTCTTAAGAATTGTTCAGAAGAAATAAAATATTTGTTATATATCTCCTCTTATATATATAATCTTTTTGGGATTTAAAATAAATTTTAAGGTATACATGATTATGTTAATTTATTCAAGTCAACAAATAAATAAAATCCTTATAAGGAATTTATTTAAAGGAAACTTGTACTTTTTTAAATGTAATATGTACTCGTCTAATTTTCAGATATAGCAGGGGGGGGGCACAGTATAATCAGCTCAGCGCAATTTTAAAAATGTACAATGTATTCATACCTGTGTTTAGTTTGTACAGTTTTCTTAAAATGGTGTGTGATGTTCTCTTTTACTTTTTTATAAAGAGGGCAACATATTTTTCTGGAAAAAAAATAACAATTTATTCAACTAACTTTTCATATAACATAATAAGCCTTGTGAAGATCTTGTCCCTGTGTCTATACTACCTTCTTTCTTCTTTATAACAATATTTTCCATTCATTTGAACTAGAAATTAAAATAATTCTAAGGACTTCTTAGAAGTTTCTTTTAAATAACAGTGATATAAATTGATTATATTACTTTGAATAATTTTGGCATTCACTTATTTGTTTAAAAAGAAGTATTGTATATCTATTCAAAAGTTTATTTTACAAATATGCAAATTTTAAACAATATTAAATTAACTAATGTTGTGTATTTGAATTCAAATTTTATTGTATTGTTATTTACTCTCTCAAATCCATTTCTAAACTTTTTCAGTAATTAAAAACTATTAAATGCTTTGTCAGGCAACGAAATTATGATAATTCTCTCTTAATTATGGTTTGCTCAAGTTAGCTTTTTAAAATTGCATCAGTTTATATTTTTTAAACATTTTTAAATTTCCTACTTTTTAAAAAAATTACATGAAGTATTTCAATATGTAGCATCTACCTAAAAAAAATTTATAATTTCATCATCTTGTATGCCAGGTATATATAATTAATTTTTTTAATCCTAGATTCCCTTACTAAATATTTTAGTTTAGTAATACAGAAAAAAACTTTGAATTGCACGCTTACAAGCTGTTAAATTATTGTTATCGGTAGAACCATTGGTCATTTTTATCTGCCAAATTTGAAATTGCAAATTAATAGTGGACATGAAAGTTTTAATGATTTTAAATTTAATATTCTAAAGTTAACTTACTTAAGTTATATCTTTCATTATTTAATTGAATTTGGTATAGTTAAGAATATGTCAGCAATACTTTATTAAATATATTATCAAGTTTTCCAATAAAGTAATATTACAATAATACTATTGAAATATTTTAAAATTTAATTTTGTAAGTATTACTTAAGAATACTTCCACTTTCACTGATTTAAAAAAAATAAACTTCTTTATCCTAGGTTTATTTAAAAAAGAATTTATTTTATTGAAAGACCAATTATATTTATATTCAAACTAGTTTTCGAAAAAATTCTTATTACTTCATGTATTCTAAGTTTTTATATAGCTGCAATCTGTTACACTTATTGAAATTTATCTTTACCAGCTTTTCTTCAAATTATTTGCTTTAATTTTACACATTAGGTATCTTTAAAGAGAGCACAAGATAGTCCGAAATTTTTTATGCGTCATTACTTTTAGGATGAAGGTGAAAATCTTGTGCAGTACTTACATTCAATTCAAATTTATTCATGTAAGCATTTTTTACCATTGATTTGTATTTAATGTAAGTTATTTACTTTTTCATTGCAATGTTATGATAATTTAAAAAAATAAAAATTCAGTGAATATCTAATTTTCTATGAATAAACTAATTTGACATTTTTATGATTTGTTTTTTATTTTAAATTCAACTATAATTATTTTCTAACAGAAATATTCTCTTTTCCTATGGATTATGTAATGAATTATTCAAGGATTTTCACTACTGAGTTGATTTTTTAACTTTTGTGTAGTCATTGAAACATATATATTCTGAAAATTTATATGATAATTTTTATTATTTTAATACAAGGTATCTCATTTTAATTCTTAGAGTTACAAAAAAATATTTTGTAAACATCTAATAATTATTTAATTTTTTTTGCAACTGTTATAGTTAGTAAAAATATTGTTGTTAAATTTTCAAATTTCCATGATTTACAAAAAACGCCTTATAATATTTAAAAAATATATTAGGAAAATCTGTTTGAAAAATAGAAAAAATTGTCATATGCTACTCATTCATACCTTATAAAGACATGTGTAGTTGTATAAACTATGAAATTATTGTGATATATAGTTAAAAATTTGCAGTGATTTTTTAGAAGAGTGCAAAATTTTCAAACTGTCACACCAAAATTTCTGATCTTTTAAAATGTTTAAATACTCTTTATAGAAAAAATAAATTAATAGGGAAGATATTGTAGAATAGTTAGATTATACTTAAATGTATGAACATTTTTGTTGCTATTCAGTATCGTAATAAGTATTCGATTTTGATGAATGAAATTTTGAAGATCCTCTGGAGTATCATTTGCATATATTTTTACTTTTTTTTTAATTTTATTCATTTGTCTATTTAGTTATACAAGACATTCCCTGTAAAATCAAAATTTTATTTAAAAAAAAAAAAAAAATTGTTAGATTCTACTTTTTCACAAAAAGATGTTTATATTTTGTATGATTTATTTGATCCATGTAGTTAGTATTGCTAGGATCATATTCTATTGTTAACAGATTTATTCACGTGCTCTCAATTTTTTTTATCAACATTAGCAAGTTGTATAAATAATAATTACAAAACTTTTGTAATTATTGATGTTCTGTTCTTTATGCATATAAATTTTCGTTATTAATATTATGGGTTGTCTATTTTTTGCTCTCCATTAAATTACATGTTCTTCACATCATTATACTACTGATTGATATAAATTGTTTGTGTGTATCAAATATGTCCTCATTAAATTACTATTTTTAACTTCAGTTATTGTAAAGACTTTCACATACTATTATGTTGATTGATAAAGTATTCTTTCAACAGTTCCCTTCATTTAATCCTATTTGATAATTACTGTTGATTTTGAATATGTTAAATATATGTTAATGAATAAAAATATGCATCTTAAATCAATATAAAAATAATAGGATATTATGAAACAACCTAATTAATTGCCTCGTTGATTTATTTAAGAGAAAATGAATTGCACTAGCAATTTGTTTTCTCTTTAAAACAAAATAATTAAAAGGTTTTAAGAAAAAAATAATAATTTCTGTGTGTTAATTTACTACTGTTAGTAATAAAAATGTTTATTTCAAAATTAAATGTCTATTGGTGACACTGTATATTCTTTATTTATTCAATAACAATTTTATTCAATAACAATTTTAAAACCAATGCCATTAAAAAACAAAATCATAAAACATATCCTTGCAACAATCAGTTTGAATATATACTTATTTAAATTCATTAAAATTTTGATTTCAGATCCCTACTTGAATTTACTATATATATATATATATATACGGATATATAATCCAAGAATATTGAAATAGATGAAAAAATCAGGTTTTAAACAATATGTTTTTATATTAAAAAAATTTATTTTCTTCAAAACTAAATCTTATTCTTCCCCACTGTTACTCTGAAATCTTTAAGTTGAAATAAAGTTTTTCTTAATATTTATGAAACTGCTATCTAAATTCAGAAAATGGTTAACAAATTTTTATTATTTAATTTAAGAGCTATACAAATTTTGCTGAAAAGCCTGTATATTCATTATATGGTAGAAGCATGTTTTTACTTATCTGTAGCGACTGGAAAAATAGTCCTTAAAATCAAAAATTTCACTAAGGAAATAAGTAAATGTTAAATCTAGAACCTAAAAGTGTTTTTAATTAAATTACATTTTTTAATAAGTAAAATACAATTAGAAAAAGTTATTTAGAACATTCTATAAAATTAACATATGCAAAAAAAAATTCATACTTAAAAACAATTCTTATTTACATTTTAATAAAAATATGGCATTTTTCTTATTCCAAGACTAAAATTTTTACTGAGCAGCAGAGTTAGCTTTTTTGAAGCTCATGAATGAATGAGTAACTCATTCATTTAAACTGTGGAGTAAAATGTTCTTGGATTTCTTATGGTTTCTTTTCTAAATTCTGTATCACGTAAAATGACAATATAATTTTTTACCTATTATTCCAAACATAGTTTTACAAAGTACATTGCCTTTAGAATGTCAATTTTATGTGGTCATTCTAAGCCAAAACACTTCCTGTAAATATACTTACAATATCTGCACTTAAAGCTATTGATTATACTCTGAAGTATGGTTGGTAAAATGGGAGTGATTAAGTAGAGACTTTCACAAAAACAGTTCAGTTAATTATCTACAATTCGAAGAACTTCTCATTCATTAAAGGTCAATGAAAGTTTCACAACTATAAAATGGGGGGAAAAAATGATGAAAATTAAACACAAAATGAAAGCTGCATGGAATGATTTCACAAAAGATTTCTTGAAATTTTAATTTGAAATGAGAAATAAAACTGTTATTGGGTTTATGGGACCATGTTTGAGACCAACCACTAGTTTTTTAAATTGTGAGTTTTGTATGAGTTCATTATTTGATTTTCAACTAATTTGTAAATACAAATTTAAAATAAATTGCTAACATAATTTATAAAGAAAATACATCAATTTGCCATTTATAATCAGCTTAATAAAAATAAATGAAATTTATATTTAAAAAAAAATTCCAATCTGTAGCATTTTTATACTTGTCTTATGATAATTAGCTTAATTTCTACTCATGAATATTTATTAATGAATTTTACAATTTAGATTTTCCATTTCTCTATTGTTTCATTAATTCTTAGAAATTTTTCAATTGATGTTTTCTTAGAAAAGTCCTAATGCATATAACTATGATGAATCTAAGTTTAAATTTTAGAATAATTTTTAAATAAATTTTTGCTGTACATATATCTATATATAAAAGTATCCTATTCTATCTATATCTGTGTACTAAAATTTAAGCTGATTAAGAAAATTGCGAAAGTTCGTCGTGATTTTAAAAACAGCAGTGTTTTTTTTTATCTCCAATTTAATTTTGAGCTCCAATATAATTAAATACAAATAAATTATAAAATCAAGGTGCAATTTTAAAATGAATTCTTATATAATTGTTTCTGTCCTATTGAACTTTGTAATGCAAAATTTTTTAACTATATTTTTGACACTAAAAAACATTACTTATTAATTTTTAAAGTATATCTATCTCTCTAAACCCTTTTCTATAAATTTTAGTGGAAAATTATGGTGTTTACTTGCAAAAAATAAAAGATGTGTAACATTGATATTTATCTCACAGTTTGTCATTTAAAATTGTTTATATCAAGACATGAAAGTATCTTGATATATATATATATATATATATATATATATATATATATATATTATGTTTTCCAACTTGTTTGATGAATATTGAGGGCTTACGACTGAGCAGTAAAATTGTATGGGTTGTTAAGTTAGTCATAAATTATATCCTCTGCTGCTTCTTGAGTATGATTGTTTAAACAATCATAAGATTTATAAAAATAGAAAGTCTTTTTGTTCTCGATTTCTTTAGTTTTAAAATCCGCCTTCACCCATTTTTAGCAGAGCTGTCGGTCAAATAGTAAGCAATCAGGTCTCTAGCAGCAGTTTGAGAGTTCAAATCCCACTTCTAGCATGGATATTTGTAGTGGTTTGGAGTCCACTTTAAACAGTAGCTTTAACATGCAAAAAATGACTTAAGTGACAAATGAACTAACCCAATAAATTAACCCACCCATTTTTAATTATTTTTATTCTAGCAATGGCAATTATTAAATAATATGTTTAAATTACTAAAAATTAATAAAAAATTATTTAAATTAAGTGTATCTTTTTTTAAAGTGTGCAAGTGTCATTAACCTCTTAATGTGTGCACTCGAGTCAAGCATGCTGTGTGTGAAAAAAGGGGGGGGGGTGCAGTAAATGTTTAAAATATTTTGGGTTAATTATTTGGGAATGCAATCAGCCTGTATAAGTGACATCTGAATACTACGGTTTAATTTAATTGATATTTCTTAATAAAAGTATGTTTTTATTCCAAAGCAAAAATTTTACAGAAATGGATGTTTTCACATTGTTTTAAGATTGAAAACATTGTATTTTAAAAATTTTAAGCATTGACATGCATGAATATTATTCAAAATTATATATCTTAGATTATTTATTATATATATATATTGTCAATGAATAAAAAATTAATAATTATAATAAAATTATTTCTTTAATTTCTAGACTTTTCTTTTTCTTAAACTTTAAGAATGCATGCATTCCTTGCAACAATCATTTTGAAAACAGACATTGAATTATACTTAATGTCTCTTAAATTGCTTTATTTTAAATAACAAGCACTTAGAATTTTTTATTATATTTCTAATTATATTTCATTTTTCTTATTTATTAGGGTGAAGGAATGGTTAAAATACCAGGAAGTAATATTGCACTTCAAAATTCATTTGATGAGCCATATGTATTAACGTCTGCCCCTGTGTTTACAAAATGTCCTATTTGCTCAAATACATATCCTGCTTCTGAAATTAAGTTACATGTGCAGAATTGCAATTCATATGAAAACAAAGAAACTGATGCTCAGAGAAAGCACAAGGAAAATGCCACTTTATCTGACTTGAAAACTTCTATTAACTCTCTTAATTATAACACAAAAGAATCTTCAATAAATAGTTTTGACAAAAATTGGGAAAACGAATCTATGTATGGGATGGATAATTCTCAAAATGAAAACAACTTAAAAATATGTATGAATCTTATGAACAATACACCATTGAAGAATATTGTAGAATGTTTTGAAAATGTTGAAAATTCTATGGTTTATGGTGCCGAATCTTCTCGTACATTTCGTAAATTATCAGAAAAAGACATTCAGAATGAATTTTCGTCTACCTTTAAAAACAATAATGTTGATTCTACCATTTCAAATCTAAAAAAAATTAGTTTTGATAGTTCTTTGGTCCAGAATGGAAGTGACATTTCTAATACAAGAAATGAAATGTTTGACTTTTTAAGTACTGAAAAAAGACCTATAAAAGTTTCTCAGTCTTTAGAAACTTATTGTCCAAAAGATTATCCCAAAAAAGATGAATCAAAAAATTTTAATATAAATCAGGGTGAAACAAATATAAATGTAAAACGAAAATTAAATAAATGCATGTTCTGTAAGGTGTGTGAAAAAAAATTCTGCCGCCGTGATGCTTTAAAAAAACATCTCAAACATTTTCATCCTCTGTTTGATGTGAATAGTTCAATGGGAATACTGCCTAAAGAAGAATCGCCACCATCAGTAATCTCTAGTCCTCAATTTTATGATTCATTTGAAACTAGTAATCAAAAAAATTATTTAAGGCATAAAATATCTGATAAGGAAAAAAGTTACAATGAAGAAATTATAAAAGATAATACTAATTCATCTAGTAATTTTGATGGTGATAATGCGCAAATAAATAAAGATCTGCCAAACAATAAGTCATCCATAAATCAAATTAGAACTTTTCCGTCAACTTCAAGTACTGAGTTTCCACAAAGAACAGATATTTTAAATGACTCCAACATGAATTTTCCTCCTTCAGTTAGAAAAAAACTACCTAAAGGGCCTCTAAAGCAATGTGTGTACTGTGGAAAATTTTTAACTGCTGTGTATATGAAGCAACATGTTTATAAAATACATTCCAATATATTAAAGTACCAAAATCCTGCAACAATAAATCATTCAAATGAACCTGATAACTCATCTTCAATTTCTGATGAAAGCAAATCCTTGCTTTTAATTCCATCTCATCCTACTGAAGAAGATATTGATTCAAATACTTGTCTCTCTGTATCAGATGCTTTAAACTCCCAAGAAAAGTATAACATCCCATGTGCTGATATAGAACTTCAATCTAATTATTACAGCAAAGATAAAGTTTTATCAACTTTTGATTCAGAGAGGAACTGTACTGCAAATAGTAAGGAAAATCCTAGAAATGAAGACAAACTTCCTCATTCAACTGATAATTTAAGTTATTCCAATGAGTTTCAAAACAAACAGAATTTTAATTCTAATTCGGAAATTGCAAGCAATCCCTTTACTTGTCATCTTTGTTTCAGAAATTACACATCTCAGTCATATTTAAATAAACACATCAGAACATACCATGGAATTCATGATTCAAATGAAATGCTTAAAAATGATCAAATTAGTCCAGTTAATTTTGAAACCAGACACACTCAAGTGGAATATCAGTCAAATGTAGGAAGTGTAGATGGTTCATTATCAAACTTTAATTTAACTGAAGATAATTCTATGTTATTCATGAATGAATCTGAAAAGTCAGTACCAGCTGCAGAAAATGATGGCTCTTCATATTCTGTAAAAGATTATAGCATTGGAGAAAATTTTGAACTAAATAGCTCTGATCTTTTCAGTAGTACTGAATTAAATTCTATTGGTAATGAAAAGGACACACATTCTTCTGGCTTACCTGATGTATCCCCTCATTGTCAAGCTAATGTTTTTCACAACTCCCCTAAAGCAGAGCAGTGCTTGACAGCTCCTTTTGAACTTACAAAAACATACTATTCATATGTTGATACAAAGGAAATTATTGAGAGCAATGAGGATCTGTTTGTTTTAGATAGCAAAGAGAATGATTCATCTGAAGAAATAGAATATAACTCTGAACAAGAACTAAAGAAAGAAATACCAGCTCAAGCATTGGAAAAACCACCAGCTCAAGTATCAGGTGATTCTGAAAAATTGATTTGTAATGAAGTGCCCTTAAATTGTAAACAAAAGTTCAAGAAAAAATTCATTTGCCAATATTGTTCAAGACGCTATTCTAGTAAAGTTGCCTTAAGGTATCACCTGAAATTAAAACATCCTAGTCAACCAATTATAATAAAAATGGCTTCTAAAAGTTCATCATTAGTAACTTTAGAAAATAAAAGAGTTAAAGATGAATTGATTGACTATGATAAGAAAGGATGCAAATCAAAAATGAGATGCAAGTTTTGCTTGAAAATTTACTCTAACCGTGGAAATTTAAAGACGCACATGAGTAGAATACATCGCTATGTAAGTGTAAAAAAGAATAAAGATGAAGTGCAATGTAGTATATGCTTTAAATTATTAGCAAGCATTTCATTAAAAAGTCACATGAAAATAATGCATGGTGATGTTTTCTTCAATCGCAAAATAAATAATTTCTCGTCTAGAATTAAACGATCTTCCCATTTAAAAAAAGACAATAAAAATCTTGGACAATCTACTAGTGGTTTAATTAATCCTTGTGGAAATGAACTTACTGTAAGTTCTTTGCTTAATTATCAGTCCTCTATTTTCAAAATAAAAGACTCTAGTTCTATCAATCATTCAAAAGTGGAAACATTTGCTGAAACTTCTACTTTATTAAAAAAATCATGTAATTCTATTGATACTTTAAATATTTCGAAACTTGAATCCAAAAACGACAAATCAAATGAAGTACAACTTGAGAAAGCAGATAAATTGATTTCTACTGGAAAATGTATTAAAAATATGACTTTAAAAGATCCAGATTTTAATATTGTTGATTATAATAAATGTTTCCAAAATGCAAACAACTCTGAAGATTTTGAGTTTGCAATCAACCAGAAAGACATGTCAAAGCAAATGAAGTCTTTAGAAAGTTCACATGATTCTTCTGATGTTCATTTATCAAACACAGATGTTGACCTTCATTTTCAAGAAACCAATATTTCTGAAAAATCAACTTGTGTAAAATCGAATTCTTTCATTCCTTCTAACAATTTAAATAAAGGCTGTGAACAAGCTGTTGTTTCATCAACAAATTCCATCAGTTCAAACCAAAATTGCCTGACTGAATCAATGCCTTACAAAACCATGATTGAAAGTAATTTTGCTGATAATACAAATCTTTATGATGACACCAAGAAACATGGCTCACCTGTGAATAATTTAGAAAAAAATGAACACTATTCAAAGGAAATACATGACTCTGAAATCTGCTGTGCTAAAAATCAGTTGTATAGTTCAGAATCAAAAATTAATGTTACAAATGTAAGCCCTATTGTTATACCTTTGAATGTTAATTTTGAAAATAAAGTATCTGTTACTTCAATCAATAATCTTAATGAAAATGAAAGTATTGATGCTTTCTGCGAAAAAGTCAACAAAGATTATGCTTCACCAACTGAAAATATTCAATCTGATGTTCAACAAAATATGCTATTTTCATCTGATAAACAACATTTAGATAATTCAAGCTCATCAGTTGATAAAAATGATAGCTTACTAGATGCTAAAAACATATTAGAAATTGGAAAAACGTCTATTAAAGAAGATTTAAATTTTAAAATACATAAGCAATTAGAAAACATTGAGAGTTATAATACAGATTCATCCAGTATTAAAATATCAGATCAAGAAGATGTTCGGAATCAAGAATCTTGTTTAAAAGCACTCAATAATTCACATTATTCAGACTTAATTTCAATAAATGAAAATAATCATGAATCATGTCAAGAAAAATCACCAGAGGTATCAAAAACTTGTAACAAATGTAGATTTTGCTACAAAAGGTTTAGGTCCATGATGTCACTTTCAAAGCACTTAAAAATGGTTCACCAAATACCAGTCTTGAAAAAGCAATGGAAAACTACTCATTTGATAAAAAATGATGAAAAATTATCACCTCCCCATCTATCACATCATCCAAACTATTCAACTTCATCATCCTTGTTAGGTGATAATAATCATGAATTAGCTGTCGTGTCAGGTGAACCATTAACCCCTCATAATATTGAGCTTGTATCAGAAAATGATGATGCAACTTTAAAAAATTCTGTGTCATCTAACTCCATAAATGTGCAATTTCCCAATTCATTGGCAAATGAACAAAAAATAAACTCTTTAGAACCTAGCGTGAAATGTGGTAATGAAAATAAGGAATTCAAATATTCTAAAAGAATGAAGCTAACAAACTCAATTAACTTTAACTCTGAAAATAAGATAATTCCCAATTTTGAAAATAAACAAATGTTTTCAAGTATTACATGTTCTACAAATAGTAGAATTCACTCATTTGATGACAGAAGCTTACCTACTGTACATTCCAATCTCAAGACTCCAGTTCTTCCAAAATGTGTAATAAAGGTTTTTAAAAACGGCCGGAATGCTATCACTTATAAAATAGACCATTCTAAAGAGCAATCTAGGAAAAGTAGAAAATCAAAAAGAAACTTAGCTCAAAATTTTGATACTAAAAAACATTATGTTAGAAGTTTCAGCAAGCCAACTTTACCATCTTCTTACAAATCTAGAATAAATTCTAAAAGAAAGAATTTTTTTACTAAGCGCAATTTATCCTTCTCCTTTCCTCCAAAGAAAACTAGGCAATTTTTTAACTCTCAAAAGTCATTTGTTAAGAAGACTAAGCTACATATGTTTAAAAAAAAATCAAATGCTCATTCAACATCTATTTTGACTTTCAAAAATTCCCAAGAAATTGCAAAGTTTTTAAAGGAACATAAGCAACCTGTTGTGCAGTTAAAACGCTTAAAAGCTGTTACATTAAAAAATTCGGCTGAAGTAACTAGGAACGGTTCTTCAAATCCTGTGGTTTCTAATACTGATATGCATGTTGACAAAATTCCCATAGTTAAGTTAGAAAAAATTGATATTTTCAATAATCTAACACAGTACCAAAATCAATCTGTGCCTGAAAAGTTAATATTCCCTCCTAATCATAGCAGAAATAACGTCCATGTGTCTAAGGAAACAATTATGAAGCCACATTCTCCACAAAATTCAGAAATGCAAGAAAATAACGAAATTGTTTTCCTGTGCAATATTTACAAAGCTGACTCTTCTGGTAAAAATTATACTGAAGACATAATTAAATCTGAGAAACACAAATATGTTCATCCTCTCAAAGAGTGTAAGGTTGTTTTAAATAAGCTAGTTTTGTGATACTGTTTCAGTTTGCTGCCTCTTTCATATCTTAATATGCAAATTTCATTGTATAAATTCAACTTATTTTGTATATATAAATCATAGATAAAATGACATAAAATTTTGAAATAATGTTTTATTTTTCTATATATAATATAGTCATCTATTTGTAAGAGCACAGTTATAAAATTTTAAACATTGTACCAAATGAATACATAAGACCTAATTTATACCATAAGTGCTTTTACTTAGTGTATTGATATGATTCGAATTTTATATTCAATTTTCTTGTCAATGCGTGACTTGTGTAAATACCTTAGTGATGACCTACAACAATGAATTTGGAATATCTATGGCATGCTGAATATTTGCACATCTGATTTTGTTCCAGAAAATTTTCTGCCATATATCAAACAAAAATGAGTAATTTTTTCCTTTTGAAATTTATTTTTCATTTCTCTTACTATGTTGTGTGTTTGCAAAATGTGTTTATATATGTTGTAAATAATAAATCATATCTTGTTTTTGCATTATTATATTTTTTATCCACATTGAGAATTTACATGTACCACCATCTTATTAAATAATACTTGTATTATTTTTATAGAAAAAACTCATTACATGTTATTTTGTATAACTGATTACAAAACCCAAGAATTTTGCGTGGAAAATCCTTTTCAAGATGGATTATCTGTCATAAAATATTTGATGACATTATTATAAAATCATCAAGAAAATGATATTCTAGAAAAGTACAAGGAAAAACTGAATTTTTCCTTAACACTTAATCATGCTTATTTCACTACATCAAATTAAATTTTTTTTCCCCTGTAATTACATGTCAAAATGCTGTATTTTACTAGCCAAGTATTTGCATATTTCCTTACTCTCTTATTCAGTACTTTTTAATTTAGCCAGTTTCATCGTATGTATTAAATATATAGTAAAGCAATTTTTGTTTCTAAACAAGAAATACGTTTTGTAAGATTTCATTCTTACTCTACTGTATTCTTTATTTAAAAAACTGAGTTTAACTTACCTTTGGGCTGTGATTGTTTATAATGGTTCAGAAAAAAGTTAAATAACATTCTTGATAGAATCAATAATGATGTCCACTAAAGGACTAATAAAGCGATTATGTTTTTGAATGACATTTTCTCCTTATGGAAAGATTTTTACAGTTTACTCTGTTATAGGACAATAATTATGGATCAAAATATTCTATCGAAAAATAATTACGCATGTTCATCAGTTTTACAGGAATTTAAATTAAAACATCCAGTAGTATTATTGCAAAATCTTAGTATAGAAATTTATTTTTCAAATTTTCTGTACATGAAATTATTTTATTTCAATTCTTAAATTATAGGGAAACCTCAATACTTTCGCTCGATTATCTGCATTAATCGTGAGTTATCTTTGTATTTAAAATATGTTGCGTATGACATGAAAAATCTGAATATCATTGATTTTGTTGGTTTTTATTTTACAAATAGATATAATCGCCATGCCTTTTAAGTACCTAAAAAAAAAAAAAAAAAAAAAAACTTTTAAGAGAAGTTCAATATAAACCAAAAACCTTAGAAGAAACAATAAAAATCGTGTTATTTCGTTTCATTTGAAGATTTGTGGAGATTATTTTGTAGTTTCTTACAAATGGAGTCAAAATGCTCATACTTTTAAGAATTATAAATTGATCGTTGTGCATTTATATTAAATATTTACAATTTATTCATCTATTTCTGTTGTTGTTGTTGTCATGTGCCAGGCTGGAAATATGGGGTGCGCTGCTCCACTTTTTCAACTGAACCATATTTGGTGTGGAGTCCGACTTCCTCAGTACACACATGCCATAGGTACCCGTTTATAGGGTAGGCAATCATTCACACACAAAGAAAGGACAAAGACAAGGAAGAGAGAAAGTACATCCGTGCCCAAGCCAGGATTGCTCAGGTCCCACCCATCTGTAGTCAGGTACGCTAACCACTAGACAGGTTGGGCGGCTCATCTATTTCTACTTGCGAAATATACAATTTAATTTTATATCGGTTGTATCATATGTAAGCATTTATGTGAAAGATAGCATTCAAATCAATATAGGATTGGAATAGAGATGCTTCATTAGCTGTATTGTGTGTGTATATATTATATATATATAATCATTAGATGGGTGTAAGACATTGTCTTTTTGTAAATGTTCTTTTCAATATCATGAAAAGGTAGAAAAGCATGTAATGTTCGATCATAAAATTCTCAATATGATATTCAGTGTAAGATTTTTCTTATCTGTAAGTAAATCGATTTATAGCGGACGCCTTAAAAGGTAAACAACGAATAATAATCAGTCTAAGGAATAATTTGATATATTCACTCGTTTCATTTAATGTTACTAAATATATTTGGATAATTTTGACTGACTTTTTCAAAAATAGTAAATTAATTAATTACTTAAACTGAATTTAATACAATGCTATCTCCCCGCCCCGAATAATTGTTTTTTCAATAATATACACGATATTCACAATTTAATTGAAAACATAAATATATTATTTAAATCAGTGAAGTTTTTCAGCGTGAAAAAAATCATAGCAAAGATTTTACTAAATATTGTATACAACTGTGTATTAGTTTGGATTTGGTCATATTCTGATTCCAATAGTATAATTAAAACTTCATATTTTTTCGAATTTAGTCATTAACATTTTCAAAACAGCACTTGCCACTAAAGTACGTCGGACATAATTGTAATGTTGGATTAAATGAAAAATCAAGGTAAGTATAAAAAATAATACAATGGTTAAAAGGAAAAATTTTATTTTTAGGATTTACGAATAATTTATTTTTCACTGTAATGTTTAATCTATCATAGATAAACCATTTACCATGTACCACCTAAGTTGCTTTTTCCTAAAGGGCTGTTACTAGTAGGGCATTTTTACGTATCACAAAGAGGGAAATAGAAAACTTGAGCACCCACCCAACAGACATGCACCATAAAACATGATTCCTGTTGTTCAATAATGGCTGAGATCAAACCCTCGACCTTATGCTCCGAGAAGCAGTATGAGCCCTTTTTATAACAAAAAAATTCTGTAAGGCCAATACAGAATTGCATACAAACGAGAGCGATTTTGCCTGTGAAACCTTAGGCCAGCGAATTCGCCTTGACCAAAATAGATATGTGATGTTAAATCAATGAAAATTTTAATTACATCGTATTGAATTCTTGTTTATACATTTTGACTAATGAGCAATATCAGTTTCAAGAAATTATGATTGCTTATTTTTTTTTAAAAAAAAAAGACATTTGATATATGTATACTTTTTGAAATTTATATTGAAATTCCGAATGTAATTCCTTGACATATTTTTAAAATTTAATAATTTTTTCAAGAATATCACAAATTATCATTATTTAAAAAAACTAGTGTTTATTTCATTAACATTTCATATACTAAATTTAATCAAACTCATTGAATTACATCTTTGCTTTGAATAAAATGCAATTATATTTTTAAAATATTTGCAATAATTGTTTTTTTTTTTTTTTTTTTTTTTGTAACTATAAGATTTTAAATAAAATGCAAACTAACTACCAATAGAATTAATAGTGAAATATTTTTCATATAAATTATTTTATTGAAAGCAAATAATATAATAATGCGTTTTTTAAAAGTCTAATTTTGCAATAACAATTTCAATTTAATTTCTTAAGAAAAATGATTTGTTATGATATATATATTTAATGTAGAATATGCTGTTCTGTGCATTTTATCATAAATTAATTTGAAGATGATTTAAATGTAAGAAAAGTATCATTTTTAATTTCAATTTATTTTCTTTCCATAAAAAAATCCAAATTTAATATTGATGCATACTGTCTCAAATGTTTCGAAAAGCATATGGTTTATTCATTGAATAAAGTATTGTTTTATGATAATTAATAAATAATTTCTTCAATAAAAGGTAATTTGGTTAATTCCCAGTGAACGGTACGCTCCTTGTACGATACGCATATATACAATTATTAATTAATTGTATATAATATTGTATAAAATTATATTATTTCTATAAAATAATATAATTTTATATTATATAATTATATTAATTGTATATTGTATAATTATATTAAATGTATAAAAATAGCGTACCGTACACTGGGATACAGCCAGTAATTTTTTTAATATTCCAAAAAATAAAGATTTATCATGAATTAAACTTCATAAAAATATTTGGTGAAAATTTGCTTTAGGTCCCCTACTTGGCACGTTTTCAAAATCACCCATGCCATGGCGAAAATTCTACCGCTATTTCAAAGTGAAACTTAATTAGCGACCAATGAAAAGGCTAAAACAAAAGAGTAATTAATGAGCATGCGCAAAAAGCACTTCAAATTCGCGAGTTGGTGAAGTAGGGAACCTAAAGCGCAATTTAACCAAATATTTGATGGAATTAGTCGCCAACATTTCCATAGGTAAGGGAAAAACAAGTGAAAAATGTAAATAATTGGCAATTATATGCAAATTATTTACATTTGTCGTCATTACCTTTCAGATATTTCTAATTTTCTTGAATACAAAACGCGTGTCGCTTGGAAAGCCTATTTCGTGACGTTTTCTGATGCCGCTCCCTCGCTGGCGTCATTTTTCCGGCTAAATTGCTCTCGTTTGCTACTTGTCTTATAAATGATATTTAATTGGCTTGTAATTACGATGCGTTTATAACTGTTTATGCTTAGTGCCAAAGAAACTCCTTATAATTTAAAACCATTATCAAGTAACGAAATCAACAATTGAGCTGGCACACTTCTGCACTAATGGATCCATATTCTGAATCATTTAATTCACTAAGTTCATTTCAGCATAATGGACTTCGGTGAGAAATATCGACTAGAGAACAATACCTTTCCCTACTAAAAAGTCTTTGTAATATTTTCAGCTTATAAAATGGGACGTTTAATATATTACATAAAGACTGATTAAAAATTCATTTAAAATTTGTTTGGTCGGTATCATTAGTTTCCCCATTATATCAAAAAATTAACATTAATATTTTTTTTTCTTAAAGCTTTTTCATTTACGAATTGTGCAACTAAGACCCCTAGGTTAATATAAAAATTATATTTTAAGGATTTTTTTTTAATTAAAATTATGTCTTTTTCTCAACGATAATAAATTTAAATATAATTTAGAAATTTATGCCAGTTTGCTGATAAATAACTATATTACTTTTATTTCTAAAGAATTTCCAGTTGGTTTGTGGGTCAGTTTGTACACCAAAGTTTATATTCGACTATTCTCTTGTTTTATTAAATTTTGGACTACTAGAACTGGTAGAAATCTATCAAATGAACTATAGAAATATAAACTACAGCATTGAACATTCAATTGCCAATTAGGCTGCCTAAAGCACTGTTTGCAATGATTTACTAAAAGTTGAATTTGTATTATTTTATTTATAATTTGTTATTTCCAATACAAAGGATCTTTACCTAGCGCCTTCTAGAAATCATATTGATTATCAATTTTGAAGACGAAATATCTAAAAACTCAAAATTTTCAGTGCAAATTATCAGTAATCACTAGTATTTAAACTTATGAATTTTTGGTGCGTAATTTCTATAACTAAACTGAATAACTCATTTTCATCACAGCTTATTAATACGTAAATACTTTATTATTATATAATAAAGTATTTACGTAAATACTTTATTATATAAT